>CAMZMU010000069.1:49738420-49987236 GCA_947311845.1 Poa pratensis
CCATTTGAGCATCTTTTGACCCACTTCCTTTCTAAGGCCCTTTTCCTGCCTTTTTGAAATCTTCAAGCAAACCTATACCTAGACAAATCCTATGACCATGGACTTGATCACCTTGACCACATGGTCCATTAGACACACACATCCAGAAGACCACCCCAAGGTGAAGTGTGGAAATTCACATTTCCATGACCATGCCATTGTGTCCATTTTTGGACATCATGTGGAAATCCAATTTACCAATGTCCAATTGAGCTCGAACTTCATCGAGCACCAGAGGACACCCCTCCTTATGCCACAAGTACTCAGTGGTAATTTTTGGGAATTTTTCTGAGGAGTGCAAGACCCTTGACGTTTCATCGAGCACCTTGTCTGCGTTAGCGTTTGGAAAAAAAGTGTGTTACCAAGTGTGGAGTTTTGCGGGTGACCTTTGTAGTAGCGTAGGCCCATCCTTAGCAACCGTGGGTACCTTCCTTTTTCTTCTTGGTGCCCTAAATCATCGGGAACGCGACGACGCCGCTCGCGTCGCGCTCCGGACATGCCGGTGTCGGCATGACACGGTGCAAACCCCAGCCCCTGCCTTATCCCTTGCTGCAGTACCACCACATGCGCCACTGTACCTCCAGCACGGCCTCCCTATCCTCTCCCTCTCCTTATCTCTGACCTGTATCTGGAGAAACGTAAGCCATGACCTCAACAAGCAAGTTAATGGCCACCACCTAATTCTCCTCCCCTCCCTCTATATAAGGCTACCCCAAGCAGCCCCGGACAAACATAGTCACTCCTCCCCGATCCCCCCCCCCCCCGCACTCTCCATTCAGTGCCCACAAGTGAGGGAGAGCCACACAAAATCTCCACAAAATTTCCACCATGGCCGGAGCTCCTCGAGCTCGTGTGCGTGCGTGGGAGGCTGCCCCGCCGTCGGCTGTGGGGACCCCGGACTAGCTGTCCGAAATACCCGATTATGCTTAACACAACGATCGCGTGATCAGTCTGTCGTTGCACATAATCCGAATTGGACACCAAAGTTTACATCCATTACAATACCGAATTAAAAGTCTTACATAAATGGTCATTTAGACCAAGTCTTACATAGGAGCCTTCATGGGCCAAACCAAAATATCAGCGGAAACTACGGCGTAGTAGACATCGAATCCTAACGAAGACGACCCGACAGGCAGCTGACTTATGGAGATCCCTAGTTCGCGTAGAAGTCGCCATACTCCTGCTCGGTGAAGTGCTCCTCCTCGTAGTCTGGCTAGGACAATAGCCAAGGACGAAACCAATATGAGTACATCTGAATGTACTCGCAAACTACCCCAACATGAGTATGCACTAGTTTTAAATTTCCAATTTTTATTTATTTAAAACATCTCTATATCTTTATTGAAAAAGGTAAGAAGAGTTTTATAACTATCTTTAAAGAAATCATCATTTTATCTGTTTTTCCAAAACTCCTCCTTTTTTCCGACCATAGTCCGTCATGGTCCACTTCCTCCAACAACCTCATACCGATCCATTGGTATAGGTGTATGGAACATTCTCCACTTCATTTTCTTTTTAAAACTCAAAGTCTTTCAAAAACTTGCACATGGTCGAAGTAGGGCCTCCCAACTATCCATATCCGAGGACTCGGCTATTCGAATAGTTTTACACTCTACAGAGTTAGCACGCTTTTCCCACATCCATCCGGCAACTCATCGTGTCTGCCACGTCTCGCCATACAAGTGTATGCGAAGTAAGCCGCCGACCCTAGCCTGTCCTTTGCTCATGCTAGTATAGGACCCTGCCCATATGACACTTCCATCAACACTTAACCCAGCCCGTCGGAATCTAAGTGTGAGGACTCATAGGTTTTGCCCGGCGGTTTATGGTGGAACCTTCAATCCTCCTCCTTATCTTTCCATAGAGTTTGAGCGAGGACCCGGGTGAGGGGTAGATCAACAACTATCCCCTCAAGCACAACGGAGTCATCTCCGTCGATGAGGCATCCCATACTAATATGAGCAAATTATATGACTAAGCCCTTTTCCCATATGTGGGTAAATGTGGTCGCACAGGGTATCGGCTGGTTGACGTAAGTACAAGGACACACTGTGCATTTTTCATAAACATCTCCATTCTCCACTTCTCCATTTCAACACCGACATCTCGGTATTCCATAATCACACAAATATTTTCAAAGGAGTTTTGAATAAACATCATTTGTTTTTCCCATCATGTAATTTTGACATAACTATCTTATATCTCTACATAGGTGGCAAAATAATTTCCATATATGTTTTGAAAAGGTTTTATAAATCTTTGCTTTAAGAGTAGATCATGATATCAAAATACATGCATATATTTGGGGTGCAAGCTCAGAGAGTAGCTTGCCTTGCTCGGCAAAGTGGCATTGGTCTTGATCTTCAGATTCAACAAACTCTCCTTCCTCGATAAATCTGACAGCGTTCTCGTCTAATTAATAAACAACAAATAGCTACTGCACATAACAAACGATACAATTTGGTTTCAAATTAATTGAATTTAAACATTATTTGTTTATGTCTAAATATGGCAGAAACTTGTTAAACATGTTTAATTGCATAACTTGAGTTATGTTGACCACAAAAATACAAAATAAATTTCTATAGAAAGTTACTGATGTGTAGAAGACAACCCAATTTAGTTTAGGTTAATTGGAGTTACCAAACTCCCTACACAATTGTTTTAATCCGTTGAGTTATTAATCAAGTTTTTGCTACAACTCAAGTTAATGTTATTCAAGAATTAAATCCTTTTAGGGGTAACTAACCTTAACTAAATGTGACCTAACAAAATTGGTCCTAATTCATTTGGGTTAACCATTAAACGTCTATAAATGTTTTAGTCCAGAAGGGTGTTCAAACTTCAACTTTATACTAAACAATTATCACTACACAAATAATTCTACCAAAATTAGGGAAGCTAATACATCACAGTACTAAGCTAACAAAATTGGTTTGGAATTATTTAGCTTAACAGAGTATCAGAAACAAACAAGTTTAGAATTTAAACCTTCTGTAGTATTTTAATAATACATTTTTATTATTTATATAAATGAAATGAATCCACTTGGGTTGGTTAAACAATTTCATAAGCTTTCCATAACATTTGGATTTGATTTATTTGGATGTCTAGATCTCAAGATATTGAATTTCTAAAATGGGTCCAGTACTGAATTCACAGAGAAATCTAAATTAGGAAATTCCTCTTTGTGGATAATGTTTAAATCTATGATAGGTGGGGCCCTTCTGTCAGTGACTCAGTGCACGGGTGGAAATTATTAAATCGCTGATGGGTGGGGCATCCCGTCAGCGTCTATTAAACGCAAAGGGGTACGCTGCCATTGGATCTAGATCCAACGGCCCACGTTCGAGTCCATCGGCGACGACCATTTCTGGGCGACGCCGTGGCTCCGGCGACGGCGAGGTGCACGTATCCCTTACCTGGGGGCTCTGGGGGACGTGGCGATGATGCAGAAGGGTCGCGGAGGCTCGAGGAAGCTCGTGGTGCGAGTTGTACTTGCTGGGGAGGGCTGGTTCGTCGGCGGCGAGGTGGCAGCACTTCCACGGGCGCGGCAGCAATTCCGGCGAGGCTCCGGGGACGCGTCTGTACACGAAAAAGAGGGGAAAAAGGCTCGGGTGAGTGCGGTGCCCAGGAGGAAGAGAGTACGGGCCAGAGGGGAGAGAATTAGAGGGTGTGGCGTCACGGCATGGTCGACCTCGACGGCGGCAGTAGCGGCAGCGTGCACGCCCTCCTGGCGGTGCACGGCAAACTGAGAGTGGAGAGGGAGAGCGCTCGGGTGCTCTCCTCTGCGGCGCAGAGGCTGCAGAGGCACGGTGCGTGGGCGGACGCGAGCTGTGGGGGGCCTGGGAACGGTGAGGAGCGTGGCGCCCAGCATCGACACAGCGACGCGACCGTGCTAGAGGTAGGGGACGACTGCACTTTTGCAGAAAACCCCCTGCCTCCTCTTTTCTGTTTTCTTTTATTTCTTTTTCAAACCAGTAGCACTTTAGGAATTTATTTGGGGCACTTATACTATTTAGAAAATTTTTGCAAATATTTGTGATGCCTTCCCATAACATGTAGAAGCTCCACAAAATTTGGCATTTCAAAATAAAATGTTTTGAATCATTTTTGTTCATAGGGTTTTAATTATGGTATTTAGATTTATTTCAAATTGATTTTTTACTTTAGAATTTTAAAACTAGTTCAAAATATTATTTGAGAGGGAAAAGTAGTAAGAATAAAATGAGAGTATTTACATTACCACTCCACTGAATTTTATTTGGAATAAATATAATTTCTCACTTGGATAATTTTGTGTGACACTTGTCACATTATTTTTCTTGCTTTGCTTTTGTTTTATTTCTCTTCTTTTCTTCATGTTTTAATTTAGAGCAAGCAACACACAATTAGCAAGAAATAAACAACACAAGAAACAATATGAGATCAACACATATAATTTAGCAAAAGTTTTTGTTTGCTCCCATTTTTGAAATAATAATACTGACTAATATTTTTGGGATGTTACAATCCTTCCCCCCTTAAAATAAATCTCGTCCCGAGATTTGCTAGGCTTAGGTACTAAAGAGGTTTGGGAATTCTCTCCTAAGATAATCTTCACGTTCCCAAGTTGCTTCTTCTTTAGAGTGGTTAGTCCACTGGACTTTGTAGAATTTGATCGCACGCCTCCGGGTGACACGAACATCTTCTTCGAGAATCTTGAGGGGTCTCTCACGATAAGTCAGGTCTTGGTTCAGGTCGATGGAGAGATGGTCGATGTTTTTGAAAACATCAGGCTGGTCAGGAACTTCAAGACACTTCCAGAGCAAGGAAATGTGGAAGACATCGTGATAATCTCCTAACTCCGGGGGCAACTCCAGCTGATAGGATACTTCTCCTCGACGAGCAATGATCTTGAAGGGTCCAATATATCTTGGCGCTAATTTTCCTTTGACATGGAAACGCTGCATTCCTTTAAGGGGTGTCACTCGGTAAACATAATCTCCGACACTGAAAGTGAGATCACGGCGCTTGGTGTCAGCGTAACTCTTCTGACGGGATTGAGCAGTTTTGAGGCGTTCACGAATAAGCTAAACTTGCTCTTCAGCTTCACGGAGGGTATCTGGTCCAAACAATTTGCCTTCTCTGGTATCGGACCAATTCAGGGGTGTACGACACTTATTGCCGTAAAGGGCTTCAAAAGGGGCCATTTGCAGACTAGACTGATAACTATTGTTGTAGGAGAACTCTGCAAACGGAAGACAATCTTCCCACTTGGAACCATAGGATAGAACACATGCGCGAAGCATGTCCTCCAATATCTGGTTCACTCGTTCAGTTTGGCCATCTGTCTGGGGATGATAAGCTGTGCTAAATGCTAACTTGGTTCCGAGGGCTTCATGAAGGGCTTTCCAGAATCTTGAGGTGAATTGCGTGCCTCTATCAGATACAATCTTCTTAGGCACACCATGCAGGCTTACTATTCTGGAAATATACAAGTCTGCTAACTGATTTCCCCGATAAGTGGTATTGACGGAATGAAATGGGCAACCTTGGTCAGTCGATCAACGATGACCCAGATTGAATAATGGCCTCGGTTGGACCTTGGAAGTCCGGTAATAAAATCCATTCCAATCTCATCCCACTTCCACTCGGGAATTTTCAAAGGTTGAAGCAATCCAGTGGGTCGCTGATGTTCAGTCTTGACTCGCTGACAGAAGTCACACTTGGCTACAAAAGAACCAATCTCTCGCTTCATCCCATGCCACCAAAATCTTTCTCGAAGGTCTTGGTACATTTTGGTTCCGCCGGGGTGGATTGAATAAGGGGTCTCATGGGCCTCCTTCAGGATTAACTCCTTAAGTTCCATGACATTGGGCACACAGATACGGTCATTGAATTTCAGCACTCCTTCAGCATCTTCGGTAAAACCGGGTGCTTTGCCGAGAGAAATCTTCTTCTTAATTCCTTCAATGCTTTCATGACCTTTTTGGGCTTCTTTGATTTGATCCATCAGGGTTGGGGCTAACACTAAATTGGCGAGATAACCATGGCTAACAAGTTCTAGTCCAAAATCTTTGAACTCTTTGAACAAGGCTGGCTGTTCGGCTTGGATCAAGGCATTCAGGGTGCAGGGTTTGCGACTAAGGCATCGGCAACTACATTAGCCTTTCCGGGGTGATAATGGATTCCAATATCATAATCCTTGATTAATTCCATCCATCTCCTCTGTCGCAGGTTCAACTCCTTCTGGGTGAAATATACTTCAAGCTCTTATGATCTGTATAGATCTCACAGCGATGTCCCGCAAGATAGGGACGCCACGTTTTAAGAGAAAGAACAACAGCAGCTAACTCCAGGTCATGGGTTGGGTAATTCTCTTCATGTGGTCGCAACTGCCAGGACAGATACGACACAACTTTGCCTTCTTGCATGAGAACGCAACCAAGTCCGAGGCGTGATGCATCGCAATACACGTCGAAACTCTTGGTGACGTCTGGCATAATCAGGATTGGGGCTGAGGTCAGTCTCCTTTTCAGTTCTTGGAAACTATCTTCACACTTTGAGTCCATTCAAATTTCTCCTTTTCAACAGTTGTGTCATGGGTTTGGCTATACTGGAAAATCCTTCAACGAACTTGCGGTAATAACCGGCGAGTCCGAGAAAGCTTCGGATTTCAGTCACACTGGTTGGGGCTAACCAGTCAACAATGGCAGATACAACATGTCCGAGAAATGCCACTTCACTGAGCCAAAACTCACACTTGCTAAGCTTGGCATACAGCTGGTGCTCTCGGAGGGTCTCCAAAACTAGACGCAGGTGTTCAGCATGCTCTTCTTCGGTCTTGGAATAAATAAGGATGTCATCAAGGAAAACTACCACGAACTTGTCGAGGTACTCCATGAAAATCTTGTTCATGAGATTCATGAAATAGGCTGGGGCATTGGTCAGACCAAAGGACATCACGGTGTATTCAAACAAACCGTAACGGTGGTGAAGGCGGTCTTGGGAATGTCTGTCTCTCTGATTTTCAACTGATGGTAACCTGTCCGAAGATCGATCTTGGAAAAGACTCGGGCTCCGTTCATCTGATCGAACAGATCCTCGATCTTGGGAAGAGGGTACTTGTTTTTAATGGTCACGTCATTTAGCTTGCGATAATCCACACACAGGCGTGTGGTACCGTCTCTCTTGTCCACAAAAATATGGGTGATCCCCAAGGTGAAGCGCTTGGACGAACAAGTCCTTGCTGAGCATATCTGCCAACTGCTTCTTCAACTCAACCACTCTTCCGGATTAATCGATAAGGTCTTTGGGATTATGAACTCAATTTCCCGGTCTGGCGGCATACCAGGCAATTCTTCAGGGAAAACATCTCGGAATAGGTGAACAACACGGATCTCATCTAGGGCGGGTCGAGCTATGCCCTCATGGCAGCCTGGGTGAGAATGACTGGTTTCAGACACATACTCCACTTCTACTTCTTGTCGGTGGTGATGGATACAGCTCTTCTGGCACAGTCAATTCGACCATGGTACTTGGCTAGCCAATTCATACCAAGTATAACATCGATGCCTTGGGTTCCCAGAACGATTAAGTTAACTGGAAACTTTTCTCCTTTGATCTCAAGGGGTACATCGGAGCAAAACATCTTGGTCTCTACGGTGGATTCTGGGATTTGGATGACCATGGGTTTGGGTAAGAGGCTCTCGACTAAACCTCCCTTAGCAACAAATTCTTGGGTAACAAAGGAATGGGTAGCACCAGAATCAAACAGAACAGTTGCAGGTACTGAGTTGACAAGGAACGTACCCAGCACAACATCTGGCGCATCCTGAGCTTCTTCAGCATTGATGTGGTGCAGACGACCCTTGGCAACAGCAACATTTCCGCGGGTGCGGCATTCTTGCCATTTCCATTGCGGCCTTGACCATTGTTCGGTGCCGGCGCATTGGGGCGCTGAACATTCCTCTTGGGATTGGGGCATTCTCTGGAGTAGTGACCCTTGTTGCCGCATTCAAAGCAGACAACATTGGCATTGCGGGTGAAGTTGTTGAAGTTTCCTCCGGGACGGTATTGTCATTGGGGCGGTTGAAGTTGTTTGGGCGGTTAGGGAAATTGGGGCGTGGAGCTTGTGGTGGTCGATAGGCAGGCTTGGGGTTTTGCTGAAAGATACGAGGCTTCTGGCTGCTCGAACCTTCCTGAGCATTCATCCTCCTCTTACGACCTTCAAACATAGACTTGCGCTTGGTCTCCAGCTGGATGGCTTTGTCCACAAGTGACTCCAGATCATAGAAGTCATGGATAACCAGAGCACACTGCAGTTCATCATGAAGTCCACCCATGAAACGCTCCATCTTCCTCTTCTCGTGTCGGTGTCATCAGGAGCATACCGAGATAAGTCGGTAAACTCATCCAGATAACCGACCACATCTCTACTTCCCTGCCTCAGCTTGCGGAATTCATCCTTCTTCCTCTCAATAAGTCCGCTGGGATATGCTTCTTGCGGAACTTCTCCTGGAACTCAGCCCAGTTGATAACATGACCAGCTTGCTGGAGAGCCTTGGTAGTTTCCCACCAAGCTCGTGCAGGTCCAGCAAGATAGTGGGTTGCATACAGCACCTTCTCATTTTCTCCTACAGCAGCAACTTCCAGATTGTTGTCGATGGTGCGAAGCCAATCATCGGCTTCTAGTGGGTGAAGTCCCTTGGAATAGGTGGGTGGGTTGGTCTTCTGGAAATCGCCTAAGGTGGATCGCTGGTTTCCATCGCCATTGCCATTACCACCATTGTTGTTGTTGTTGTTGTTGTTGTTTTGGTTGAGATGGGCGGCAGCGATCTGCTGCAGGGCAGCGAGATGAGCTTGACGCTCCTCCCGGGCATTTTCACGTTCCTCCATGATAAGCGCGAGAAGTTGGGCGGGGGTTGGGTCGGTGGTGGTGGTGCTGATCCTCCCGCGGTGGTGCGACGAGTGCTTGCCATCCTGAAGCACACCGGGTATAAGAGGCAAGGCAAAAAGGTTTGACTAAGGAAAAGATGATTTCGCGAAGTGGTTGATTAATTTAAGGATGATGTGAAAATATTTTACACAGATCAAACAAGACAAACATACTTATATATCACAAACATCACATCAAGGAGTTCACAACAACATCAAGCTTACAACATCACCCTACATCTAAGATACATAACACCTGGTTTCCAAAAGAACCACTACTTCGACTCGACTAGCGATAGGGGGTCAACCTAATCCTGCGGTAGTACTCAAGTCACTCGACTACTGAGGTGGAACCTCAGGCTCTGCTGCGTCTGCTCTGACTGGTAAGGTGGCTCCTCGGGTCCTCCTCCTCGTCCTCAGTACTGCCTCGAGTGGCTCCTCCTCCTCGTCAACTAACTCCTCCTCGTCGTCCTCCTGATCATATCCATCTCCTCCAGGAAGTCATCATCGTCACTGAGGAAAGCGTTGTTCTCCTTGCGGAGATCCTCGCCCTCCTCCTCCATCTCGTCAGTATGGTGCTCTAGATCCTTGATCAGCTCGTCCTGCTCCGCCACCTTCTTGCGGAGCTTCACGATGGTCCTCCTCAGCTGGGTCCTCTTCTTGAGAAGAGCGACTTCTCCTTCTTCAGCTGCGCCTCACTCTCGCGACTCTCTGCGAGCGAGATGCGCTCGAAGCGAGACCGGAGTCTAGCGCAAGACAGATCCTCCTGGGTGCGGAAGAGCATAATCTCCATGTCCAGGATGTACTCTCCGAACGTCGGGTGTAGCGGGGATCGGATAGGGTGTCCATCATCGGTGCGCCTCCCGTAGAACCGGAAACGGGAGTTCACTAACTCCGCCTTGTGCTCCTCACAAAGTCGGGCTAGCATCCTCTGCATGGCACGACACAGCCCATCGCCCAGTGGACGTCCATGGGTGTAGATCAGCGTCCTGGATCCGGAGACTTGATGTTCCCCCGAACTGACGACTCGATCAACCAACACAGGTTCCCGTGGCCGAGAGTGTCCACCTGGGCTCCCTAAACTCTGGAGCGGGGCAACCTAACTGCTTGCTCAACTCGAACAAGTCCTTCTCGAACATCAACTTGCTGTCCCTCTCAAGCTGAACGAACTCGGTCCAGTGGATCGCCATCTACAATTTTTAGCAAAATTTTAAGTTAGTGAGATGACAAGTGTATCAAAATTTTAAATGTAGTATGGCAATATGTGAGCAAAATTTAAGCTTAATGGATGACAAGTGTGCAAATTTTAAGGATACAAGGAAAAATAGTATTTAATGAGGTAAAATTTTGTATAAGTAAGAGGATTGGAGATAAGAAATTTTGAAAATACTTCACTCCTTTATTTTTAGAAATTAACTTTTGTAACTTCTATCTAGCGACCATGCTAATCTAAGGTCTCTTAAAGTCAGGATGGCTCTGATACCAAGTCTGTGGGGACCCCGGACTAGCTGTCCGAAATACCCGATTATGCTTAACACAACGATCCCGTGATCAGTCTGTCGTTGCACATAATCCGAATTGGATACCAAAGTTTACATCCATTACAATACCGAATTAAAAGTCTTACATAAATGGTCATTTAGACCAAGTCTTACATAGGTGCCTTCATGGGCCAAACCAAAATATCAGCGGAAGCTACGGCGTAGTAGACATCGAATCCTAACGAAGACGACCCGACAGGCAGCTGACTTATGGAGATCCTAGTTCGCGTAGAAGTCGCCATACTCCTGCTCGGCGAGTGCTCCTCCTCGTAGTCTGGCTAGGACAATAGCCAGGGACGAAACCAATATGAGTACATTTGAATGTACTCGCAAACTACCCCAACATGAGTATGCACTAGTTTTAAATTTCCAATTTTATTTATTTAAAACATCTCTATATCTTTATTGAAAAAGGTAAGAAGAGTTTTATAACTATCTTTAAAGAAATCATCATTTTATCTGTTTTTCCAAAACTCCTCCTTTTTCCGACCATAGTCCGTCATGGTCCACTTCCTCCAACAACCTCATACCGATCCATTGGTATAGGTGTATGGAACATTCTCCACTTCATTTTCTTTTTAAAACTCAAAGTCTTTCAAAAACTTGCACATGGTCGAAGTAGGGCCTCCCAACTGTCCATATCCGAGGACTCGGCTATTCGAATAGTTTTACACTCTGCAGAGTTAGCACGCTTTTCCACATCCATCCGGCAACTCATCGTGTCTGCCACGTCTCGCCATACAAGGTGTATGCGAAGTAAGCCGCGACCCTAGCCTGTCCTTTGCTCATGCTAGTATAGGACCCTGCCCATATGACACTTCCATCAACACTTAACCCAGCCCGTCGGAATCTAAGTGTGAGGACTCATAGTTTTGCCCGGCGGTTTATGGTGGAACCTTCAATCCTCCTCCTTATCTTTCCATAGAGTTTGAGCGAGGACCCGGGTCAGGGGTAGATCAACAACTATCCCCTCATGCACAACGGAGTCATCTCCGTCGATGAGGCATCCCATACTAATATGAGCAAATTATATGACTAAGCCCTTTTCCCATATGTGGGTAAATGTGGTCGCACAGGGTATCGGCTGGTTGACGTAAGTACAAGGACACACTGTGCATTTTTCATAAACATCTCCATTCTCCACTTCTCCATTTCAACACCGACATCTCGGTATTCCATAATCACACAAATATTTTCAAAGGAGTTTTGAATAAACATCATTTGTTTTTCCCATCCTATAATTTTGACATAACTATCTTATATCTCTACATAGGTGGCAAAATAATTTCCATATATGTTTTGAAAAGGTTTTATAAATCTTTGCTTTAAGAGTAATCATGATATCAAAATACATGCATATATTTGGGGTGCAAGCTCAGAGAGTAGCTTGCCTTGCTCGGCAAAGTGGCCTTGGTCTTGATCTTCAGATTCAACAAACTCTCCTTCCTCGATAAATCCGACAGCGTTCTCGTCTAATTAATAAACAACAAATACAAACAATCACTAAACTACTCAAACAACATCACAACATTTCAATCCTAAACATCACAAATAGCTACTGCACATAACAAACAATACAATTTGGTTTCAAATTAATTGAATTAAACATTATTTGTTTATGTCTAAATTATGGCAGAAACTTGTTAAACATGTTTAATTGCATAACTTGAGTTCTATTGATCACAAAAATGCAAACTAAATTTCTATAGAAAGTTACTGATGTGTAGAAGACAACGCAATTTAGTTTGGGTTAATTGGAGTTACCAAACTCCCTACACAATTGTTTTAATCCAGTGAGTTATTAATCAAGTTTTTGCTACAACTCAAGTTTATTTTATTCAAAAATTAAATCCTTTTAGGGGTAACTAACCTTAACTAAATGTGACCTAACAAAATTGGTCCTAATTCATTTGGGTTAACCATTAAACATCTATAAATGTTTTAGTCCAGAAGGGTGTTCAAATTTCAACTTTATACTAAACAATTATCACTATACAAATAATTCTACCAAAATTAGGGAAGCTAATACATCACAGTAATAAGCTAAAAAATTGGTTTGGAATTATTTGGCTTAACAGTGTATCAGAAACAAACAAGTTAAAATTTAAACCTTCTGTAGTATTTTTAATAATACATTTTTATTATTTATCTAAATGAAATGAATCCACTTGGGTTGGTTAAAAAATTTCATAAGCTTTCCAGAACATTTGGATTTGATTTATTTGGATGTCTAGATCTCAAGATATTGAATTTCTAAAATGGGTCCAGTACTGAATTCATAGAGAAATCTAAATTAGGAAATTCCTCTATGTGGATAATGTTTAAATCTATGTCAGGTGGGGCCCTTCTGTCAGTGACTCAGTGCACAGGTGGAAATTATTAAATCACTGACGGGTGGGGCCATCCCGTCAGCGTTTATTAAACGCGAAGGGGTACGCTGCCGTTGGATCTAGATCCAACGGCCCACGTTCGAGTCCATCGGCGACGACCATTTCTGGGCGGCGCCGTGGCCCCGGCGACGGCGAGGTGCACAGATCCCTCACCTGGGGGCTCTGGAGGACGCGGCGATGATGCAGAAGGGTCGCGGAGGCTCGAGGAAGCTCGTGGTGCGAGTTGTACTTGCTGGGGAGGGCTGGTTCATCGGCAGCGAGGTGGCAGCACTTCCACGGGCGCGGCAGCAACTCCGGCGAGGCTCCGGGGACACGTCTGTGCACAAAAAAGAGGGGGAAAATGCTCGGGTGAGTGCGGTGCCCAGGAGAAAGAGAGTACGGGCCAGAGGGGAGAGAATTAGAGGGTGTGGCGTCGCGGCCATGGTCGACCTTGATGGCGGCAGTAGCGGCAGCGTGCACGCCCTCCTGGCGGTGCACGGCGAACTGAGAGTGGAGAGGGAGAGCGCTCGAGTGCTCTCCTCTGCGGCGCAGAGGCTGCAGAGGCACGGTGCGTGGGCGGACGCGAGCTGGGGGGGCCTGGGAACGGTGAGGAGCATGGCGCCCAGCGTCGACACGGCGACGCGACCGTGCTAGAGGTAGGGGACGACTGCACTTTTGTAGAAAACCCCCTGCCTCCTCTTTTCTGTTTTCTTTTATTTCTTTTTCAAACTAGTAGCAATTTAGGAATTTATTTGGGGCACTTATACTATTTAGAAAAATTTGCAAATATTTGTGAAGCCTTCCCATAACATGTAGAAGCTCCACAAAATTTGGCATTTCAAAATAAAATGTTTTGAATCATTTTAGTTCATAGGGTTTTAATTATGGTATTTAGATTTATTTCAAATTGATTTTTACTTTAGAATTTTAAAACTAGTTCAAAATATTATTTGAGAGGGAAAAGTAGTAAGAATAAAATGAGAGTGTTTACATTACCACTCCACTGAATTTTATTTGGAATAAATATAATTTCTCACTTGGATAATTTTGTGTGACACTTGTCACATTATTTTTCTTGCTTTGCTTTTGTTTTATTTCTCTTCTTTTCTTCATGTTTTTATTTAGAGCAAGCAACACACAATTAGCAAGAAATAAACAACACAAGAAACAATATGAGATCAACACATATAATTTAGCAAAAGTTTTTGTTGGCTCTCATTTTTGGAATAATAATACTGATTAATATTTTTGGGATGTTACATCGGCCTCGCCCTTCCCGGCCGCGGTGCGCCGCCACCGGACCGTCCCCGCCGCCGGCCGGCCTCCCGGCGCCCTCCCTGGCCATCCCCGGCTGGTTGCCGCACGCTCCAGTGCGTGAGCAGCGGAGGAAGAAGACCCAGTCGATCCCCTGTTCTGTTTTTCTTTTTTTCTTTCAAACCTTTTTTTTCTGGCCCAGCCCAGTAAACAGCTGCGCAGCAGCCTTGGCCTACCAGCGGCCCAGCCAGGCGCAGCAGCGCACATGCGCATAGTAGCGGCCCATTTGTGGCCCGATCTGGTTTTTTTTCGCGTAACTGTTTTTCTTTTTCCTGCTGGACAGATTTTCAAACGTCAATATCTTTTAAACCGTAGCTCCGTTTTCGGTGATTCAAATTCCTAAATCTTCGTCTCGACGAGATCTTTCCGTTGGTACTGGTTTTGTTGTCTTTGAAAATATTTAGTCTCGTTGACTTTATTTAACGCGGTGTTTTCCGTTCCGGGGTTTTGTCGTTTTTCGAGTTTCCGATGCGCGACGACGCCGAGACCTCCCGGATCTTCTGGAACCTGTCTCCTATGGCAAGCTAACCCCTTGCTATGAGCAGTTCAGCAGTGTTTGTTTGTTTATTTACTTATTTCCATGCCGAGTGTTTATATTTTTGTCTATGGACTGTTATACTTATGCATGTCCGTTGTTGTTCGTGTTTAGTATGAAACTTGTAATATTGCTCCTGCCATGTTGCTTGTTTATTTATCGTACTTGCTGGTTATATTATGTATTATTAATATTTATCAAACACACATCATTCTTGAGACAATGGACTGGGGGAACCACCGCCGTCTCACTAAAACATTAACGTTGAACTGTGATGGCGCTGGTCGGAGGTAGCTCCGCCACAGTCACCCGATCGACGACAACCAACTATGCTATCTTTTGTAGTTGATCTGTGATGGCGCTGGTCGGAGGTATCTCTGCCACAGTCACCCGATCGACGCAAACCAACTGTGATATCTTTTGTAGTTGATCTGCGATGGCGATGGTCGGAGGTAGCTCTGCCACAGTCATCCGGTTGACGTTTCTTTTCTAGTCAAACGAGAAGGCGCTGGTCGGAGGTAGCTCCGCCACAGTCATCCGATTGACACTTTTTGGACATTGATACGTGGTGGCTCCATAGTCGCCCGGTCAATACAAACTACTGTTCTTGAAATATTATGTTGCTAATGTCTTGTCGTTTGATGATATATTATTATGATATTGTGATTGTTGTGACGGACTAATCCTCTATTGTTTGAACTTGTTATGATGAAATTTGATTAAATGAAACACCCCTCCAAACATCGATAGGGTCAGTCCATAGTGCCACTAATCTGAACATCGAAAGCACTGCCACTATCGCTCATATGGGCGGGCCTTGACCTACGTAACCTATTGAGCCTCCTTTGATGCTACCATTTTGGCAAGTCTAGTCAGTTACCTTTGTGGTCGGGGCTAGTCTTGCGAAGGTTCCGGAGCTAGGCGTCGCTCATGGGTTGGGGACGTGCCGGATTCACTTCGTCATAAGACATAGAGTTATGTCGGTAGCTATACAGGGAGTGTCTTGGTATCGTGAATGGTCAGGTGAGTGTATCTTGCTGAGTTCGTCTTAGGGATGATATCCTAAAGTACCGGCTGAGTGTGGTGCACTTAGATGGGTGGTATCTGCAACCTCTCGAGAGTGTCAAATCTGGATGTCTAGCCTTGTTCCAAGGTTATGGAACAAGAGTTCAGTGTCGGTCACACTATTGTCTTTGTCGTGTCAGGAGGTTAAACTTAAGATCGGTTTGAAAGAATTAATGAACGGCCTGATTTCACTAAATAAACAAATAAGATGATGCAGGGAATCTTGCATTGAGATGTTGATGGTTACCCATGATATAGGATGGCGGTGTGATTGTTGGAAGCCTGGAGTTAGGACTGAGCCAACATCAACCGTGCATGGCCAGAGTGGAAAGATGAGACCAGTGGGCCTAGCAGTGATCACAGGTGTTGTTGTGTATTATTTGGTACCAACAGGTACACTCGTTTACTCGTCACAGGTAATCTCTTGTATGATAGCCGGTGCACGATCCAACCCCACCTGGCTTGGACTCTGTACTGGTGATACCCCCGTTGCTTGCTTATGACATGTTTGGTTGTCAATGCCATGCTACTTTTATGTCATGTATCTAGTGTACACCTTGCCATGTTGTAGGATTTTACTTCCAATGTATATCTTGTTGCATGATTGTTGGATTGTTTGTAGTGAGTGGCGATTCTTGCTGAGTGCATACAAATGTACTCACGGGCCTTGTGATTGTGGCCAGATTTTGGTGGGGATTCATCTTCTACCTTAGCAAGGACATGGAGCAAGAGCGTGCTAGGATCAGTAGCCCAGCCAGATGCCTGTGGAGTGGAGCCGCTCCAAGCCGTTGCCTTAGCCGTCTTCCACTGCCAGTTAAACTCTGTCCTGAGCCATGAATGGCAAGACATTTTGTAATGCCTCGATGGCCTTGTAAACCTTTTGTAGCACTTTGTGCCTGATTGTGTAATGATTTCCGCTATGTTGCATTGTCGTAACGTGTGGCCAGATATCTTGGGCTGGCGCACGGGGCGACCACCTCTCTGGAAATATGTGCCAGAGCAGGGTGCCACAGAGCATGGTATCAGAGCACCAGGCTGGCTGTAAACTACCCTAGCATGGAAAGCCCAGCCTTACTTTTGCCCGACAAGGAGCCCGATGGATTTGACCCATCTTCGCCTAACCGGCATGGCTATTGTTGGTCAACAGTATGGTGCAGTAGGACTTGTCCGAATCCCCGAGTGAGGCTCGCCGGTTTCTTCCATGAGAAGGAATCGACACTACCCATTAGTATGAGACCCAAGTCCTGGCTACCTATAAAATCCCACACTCGCTTGCTACCCTTTGCAACCCAACTCTCTTGAAGCAGATCCCGCTCAGGAATCTTGCGCTCTCCTCTCTCCCAAGTACCTTAGCTTGAGGTTGCAGATGGAACCTAGCCTTGTTTTCGAGACCACCGCTGAGTTTCGCCCCGGTTTTTCACCTCTGCTGTGGGAAGCTGCTCGCGACATTCTTGGTTGTGTTTCTCGGCCGGTGTACCAGGTATATCGGACTAACCTCTCCTCCTATGTGAGCGAGTATCATGCCGATGTGTATGTCGCCACAAGTGCCTTAGTAAGCGCGGCGCCATATGTGATTCAAAGCCACTTCGTGGATTCCCCTGAGATGGCTCTCCAAGTTGCAGCATGGAAATGTCTCGCTCATCTGTGGTACTCTGAAGCCGCGATGGAACCTCCTGCGCATCGCTTCTTCCCGCCAAGATCCCTTGCAAGCCCCAGCCATCCCATGGTAAGCATCGAAGTGAGGCTCAACTCAACGTTGTCCCACCTCGAAGCCTACACCACCGCCTTGGAGAGCATTCTTGCCTACCACTTGGAGGAATGCCATTCCAATAGGCAAGCCCTTGCCCGAGTCCCACAGCCCACTGACAAGAGCCCAGTGGATACCAAGCTTTGCTTAGGGCCAAAACCGCAAGATCCAGAAGGCAACAAAGTGGATGCCCAGACCAAGTCCCCACCAAGTGAGGAGTCCTAAGTTGGTAGGTGAGAGTTTGTGAGGTTGTTTGTAACCCCTTGTGTTTTCTTGTGCTGCATGTTTGTTCTGTCCGCGGTTAAGTTGTGGTTAGGTTAGCCCTGTGTAAAACTTGATGTTCTGATTTCCATGTTACCCACTTGGTTGACATGTGACGGAATACCATGTCCTTTTCTTCAGTTGAAAAGTTTTGAAGAAATGACAAATCACATAAAAGCAGAAGTGGTATATGTGAACCCAGACACATATGCACGCCTGCAAAATTAATGCAAACTTTGAATGATATTATTTTCTAGTATGAAAATTATTTTGTGTGTGTTGCACAAGTTTAACTGTTAAGTTGAAGTATTTCATGAGACACTGTAACCACGGTGTCCCGCTCACTTAATGTTGGCTCGTTCATAGGTTTGAAAAAGTCGTACATGTATCGCCGCAAGGTTCCTCACCCAATATGAACCTTGTGACAACCCATGTTAAAGTAAGGGCCCAAGCCCTCCACGATGACTTCCCCTCGCAAGCTTTAGTGTGCTTGTTGAGTGCCCCATCATCGTTGGAGCACAAAAGGATTTTTGTGCAGTTTTTTGTTAGCTGTTGTGTGTTTGCTTATACGGTATGGTTGAAATGATTATGCCATACTGCTGCAACTGTTTGTTTTGGGCCATGAAAATGCAGGACTATTTTTCTAAAATGATGTTTTTCTCAGAATAGAAATTCCGCTGTCTATATGCTTGTATTCCAGCCATGCTATCTTTGCTGCAAGACAAGGAGTATGGCCGGTGGAAAAATTTCAGAAATGAAGGATGTAAGTTCTACTCCAGCTAGAACCCTACAATTACTTCAGTGCGAGGATGTACCCTGAAAGTTCTTCCATCGTATCTATGGTGTTGCATAGGGAAAAATCTTTGCAAAAACAAATTTTGGGGTGTGGCCCTACCCCTCAAAATCTAGGTGCTTGTGAGCCCATTTTGGGGTGGCACAAACGTCCTTCTTCTAAAAGAAACCTTAAATTTTTTCAAAACCTAGGTTGATAAGGGGTTGCCCAATCTTCTCTGTGAGCCGATGATGGATGGATGATGGATATGTAGATAACTTGCGAGATGCTCTCGAACTCTCCGGCTGCTCCCCTGTTGCCAATGCAACAACTCTGCAACCCAATGGATATTCGCACACCACACGCTTGCGCAACGTAGCCGCCGACCACGAGCGGTTCTGCAATCTTCCAATTTCCAGTGGAATGACAGATCACACTCAAACTTCGGTAACAATAATCTCCAGAGCGCAACACAGTGGAGAGGTTGAATTCCTGAGCGCAACACAGAGGAACTCGAATATAGATAAAGCTTCAAGCAATTCGATCTAGGGTTTATCTTTAAACGTGGTCTAACTCTCTATGGCGTAGCCCTTGGCTATTTAAAGGGGCTAGCCGAAACTAGGACTCAATTCGGACCTGAACCCAAACCTGGTTCGACTCAGACTGATACAAACCGACCCATGGAGGGTTCGGCCTAACATGGCACGCAGGCCTAACTCGTGTGGTGCACCTTAGACGTATAAACACCGCATCATTGGCTGTCCTAGTGCGCCACCTCGATGGTCTTCAAGCGTGGCTGATTTCCTTGACGTTCCCTTGTGCGCCTGCCTCCCTCTCCTCCCTCGCGCACTTGCTGATATTGGAAATCAGTGAATGTTCTTCTCCTTGCTGTAGCTCCTCGCCTCCTCCAATGCTTGTGTTATTAATAAACCTGATCATACATAGATGCATAGACTTAGGCAGTATAAAATTCTCATCAACACAAACATCATATTCAACTAAGAGTGAGTTCACCTGTTGCTCAAGTAACTTGGTTCGAGCTCTTGTCATTGATCCAATCCTCACTTCATTAGCTTTGTCTTGTACAGCAACATCAACAATAGGAGAAGATGGTAAAGAACTAGGGATGTCCTCATCATCCTCCCCCCTTGAAAAGGCGTCGTCCTCGACGCGTCAAGGTCTTCTCCAGTAAATGGCGTCAAATCAGCAACATTGAACGTATTACTCACGCCAAACTCAGTTGTAGGAAGATCTATCTTGTATGCATTATCATTTATCTTGGCAAGAACCTTGAAAGGACCATCACCACGTGGCATCAATTTAGACTTGCGCTGAACAGGAAATCTGTCCTTGCGAAAGTGCACCCAAACCATGTCGCCGGGCTGAAAAATCACCTCCTTTCTTTTCATGTTAACACGATCAGCATTGTACTTGCCTTTCTTCTCGATAGCCTCTTTAGTCTTCTCATGTATCTTCCTCACAAAATCTGCTCGCTTCGATGCCTCCATGTTGACACGTTCTTGAATTGGAAGCGGCAGCAAATCAAATGGTGTAATGGGTTTAAAGCCATAGACCACCTCAAACGGACACAATTGCATGATCGAGTGTACCGCCCTAATATGCAAACTCCACATGCGGCAAACACTCCTCCCACACGCGCAGATTTTTCTTGATAATTGCCCGCAGTAACGCCGAAAGTGTGCGGTTCACCACCTCCGTCTGGCCATCAGTTTGGGGATGACAAGTTGAACTAAACAGCAGCTTCGATCCCAGCTTGCCCCAAAGTGTCTTCCAGAAGTAGCTCATGAACTTCACATCACAGTCAGAAACGATCATCTTGGGTACTCCATGTATGCGTACGATCTCCCTGAAAAACAGGTTAGCAATATGCGACGCATCGTCGCTTTTGTGGCAGGCAATAAAATGAGCCATCTTAGAAAATCGAACCACTACCACAAAAATAGAATCATGTCCTCTCTTGGTTCTAGGAAATCCTAATACAAAATCCATGCTTATGTCCTCCCATGGAGTTGTAGGTGCAGGAAGAGGAGTATACAAACCATGAGGCTTTAGTTTGGACTTTGCCTTGTTGCAAGTGATACAACGCTTAACAAACCTGTCCACATCACGCCTCATTCGTGGCCAATAAACGTGATCAGCCAACATCAGCAACGTCTTCTCACATCCAAAGTGTCCCATCAAACCGCCACCATGTGATTCTTGCAATAACAGCAAACGCACAGACGATTCTGGTACACATAATTTTTTAGCTCTAAACAAGTATCCATGATGCATATGGTATTTTTCCCAAGATTTCACATCAGAACACTTAGCAAAAGGCATGGAAAAATCTGTATCATTAGCATATAAATCACGCAAACTCTCTAAACCCGGAACTTGAACATCAAGGTGTGTCAAAAGCATGTTTTTCCGAGAGAGTGCATCAGCAACAACGTTGTCTTGGCCCTTCTTATACTTAATAATGTATGGGAAAGATTCAATGAATTCTACCCATTTAGCATGACGTTTATTAAGATTATTTTGACACTTCAAAAATTTCAAAGCCTCATGATCAGAATGTATGATAAATTCTTTTGGCCACAAATAATGTTGCCAAACCTCAAGAGCACGAACAAGCGCATACAATTCTTTATCATAAACAGGATAGTTCAATTATGCACTGTCGCAACAGTGGAACATGGGGTTCCCCTATTACTGCCAAAGTGGGTCCACCCCATGTGGGCCCAAGATGAAGATGGACAAGGCCAAGACTCAAGTCAAGCTGGCGGGTTCACCGTCAAGACACGCATGGCCTACGACGACTAAGGGCTCCGGTCCTGGGGACCTTCCGGGTCCCCGAATCAAGCAAGAAGGCCAGGAAGGACCCGAGAGCCCGAGTCCCCGGCAGGAGGCCAGGCTCCCTCTCGGGTACTTCCTACGTCCCTGTGGATAAGCACTCCACCTCACCGCGGAAGACTTGGGAAGCAAGGCGAAGGCAACGCGGGCGGGCAGCACGTCCCGTGGTGGTGTCAGCTCCTGTCCACCCCAAGGCGGATGCTCCCACCTAACCCAGAGGAGACGCTAGGCTGAGGAGAGGCCACGTCTCCCCCTAAACCAGATAAGGAGGGTCCTTCACCCCGAAGGTCCCTCATGCCCCTCACGTGACCCTGTGGCAACCCCTTAGCCTATAAAAGGAGGAACAAGGCACGGGAGGAGGGAGGAACAGAAAAGGACAAGATAGAGCAAGGACGAGCACAAGCTAGAACCAGAGCAAGACTAGACTAGGGCCGCGGAGGTAGAGAGGAAGGTGATCTCCTCCGGGTCAGGATCTGTCCTTCTTCTACCTCGGGCCAAAACCCTTCCGGGTACCCTGTCCAGGCGGTTCCATTGTAAGCCACACTATGAAGAACTCATCAATCCAGACATGCAGGAGTAGGGCTTTTAGCCTCCGGGCGGCCTGAACCTGGGTAGCTCCTTGTGTCCCTTTGGTTGCATACTTTGATCGTGGAGGGGAGAGCTTGATCCAGACTCCGCCCAAGAAGACGTTTCTCAGCCTCCTTCGCGCCCCGTGCCGAACCTAAAAGGGGGTATCCTATACTCCCGGTGCCCGTGCGACGAGACACGACACCTGGCGCGCCAGGTAGGGGGCGCAAGCGCTGGATTCGCCTACATCAGCCACGACGGCAAGCTCTTCGTCGGCAACGTCGGAGTCTACATCAGGCTCCTCTTCTTCGGAAACAAGCTCGTCGTCAAGTTCTTCTTCTGGTTCACGGTCTACGGCAAGATCGCCAAGATCTGCCTCAAGCACCTCGTCTGCGGTCGGACCCGCTCCAGGAACAACCGTCTCCTCGGGACAAGGCAAGCAGCTGCCTCAGTCACAAGCAAAAGTCATGTCGGGAGCTCGGGAGCTCTTTGGAGAGCAAGCGTGCCAGACATCGCGGAAAGGCTAGGGGCTAGAGGAAGCTCTGGGCATGGCCCGGGCGCTTCTCTCCTTTCCCCCAGATCAGTGCAAGAGTGATCCCCGTGCGAAGGCATGGATCAACAGCTTGGAAAACCTGCTGGACTACACTCTCCAATGCCACGCTCCCACGAGTCCTACCCCGACCATCGACCACGGCACTGCCGTCCCCGAGCCACTACCTCCGTCGGAGGAACAGCCTGAGGACCCCCATGGCAAGCGGCCCATGGAACTTCCTGAAGAAGGTGCTGGTCACAGCTCCAACCCCAGGCGTCGTTCGCGGGAGGACATGGAAGGCCAGGCCAGCCAGCACCTCAAGACCTGCTGCACGCCGTACCCTGCAACCGTCTCCGACCTCTATCACCTGGAGAAAGAAGCGGAGGAGACGTTGCGACACTACATCTGGAGGTTCCGGGGCATCGTCGACCACATTATCCCGAAGTACCTCTGCGAGGCTTCCGTCATAGCCGCGTTCCACGTCAACGTCTGCAACCCCAAGATGCGTGAAAAGATGAGTATCCGCGTTGTGGATACCCTGGAGAACTTGTGGGACATAGCCGACCGATGCGCCAGGATGGAAGAAGCTGCTAACCTTCCTCCACGCAAGAGTCGTTGAAGCAATCCGTGTTGTGTACCCGGAAGAGCCATGTTGCCACAAGATGTACCCTGAAGTGGCCTGTCGTCGTTCAGAAACTTCCATGATGAATAAAAGATATGTTACCCTCAAACCTGTTTATGCAGTCCGTGCTATCTACTTCTCGGGAAACAGAACATGTGCGGAACTAGAAAGGCAAGGCTCGACCGTCGTGCGAGCACACATGGGGTATCGACTCTCCCGGGGGTAAAAAGCGGTGCGCAGACCTGATACACCCCGGGGATGTGCGTGCCAACAGAGTGAGCGGCTTTTTGGGTATCGGTAGGGCTCGCGAGTGCATGCCTGACCTGTCAGGGCCTCGCGGGTAAGCTCACATCCCGGGAAGTTCCTCAAGGACGTGGAGAAAAGTAAAAACATGCTAAAGACAAATAAAAGCAACCCGGGAACTAGAGTAGCATAGCAAGTTCTAGCCTATTACAAGCAAGTTTTAATATGCTGGTACATGAGATCTGACGCAAAGTTTATTCGGGGGCATGAAGTGCCCAAACATGGTGCAGGACAACTAGAGTGGCGGGAACTTCCTCATGGCGAGTGCAGTCGCGGGAGCTGACACTGCCTGGAGAGAAGCCTCAGAAGGAGACGAGGCCGAGAAGTCCGGCAAGGCCACGCCCGGATTGGCCTCTCTGAAGGACGCCATCACCAAGGCCGCCGTCGCCTTGCTCGTCTCATGCTTATCATTCACAAGCCGGGTGACCATCTTGTTCTTGAAAGACCGGAGATCAGCGACTACTTCTCTGATGAAACTCGCGACGAGGGGCAGACTCTGGCGCTTTGGCTCCAACACCGGGGCTTCAGTGGGCAGACTCAGCCGCTTCTCTCGCGTCTCCAAGGATTCTTTCAGCTCGGACATCTTCTGGCCGTCATTCTTGGCCTGCTGCTGCAAAGCTCGGGTGGACTCCTGCTCCTGCTGGAGGGCATTCTTGACGTCTTCAATGGTTTGGACGGCCTCCTGCTCTTTGGACCTCCAGAGTTGGATGTCCTTATCCTTGGCCTCGAGCTCTTCACGATGGCGATCCTCTGCCTCCCTTAGGCACTTCTCGGTCTGCTGCTCCTGCTGGAGTTTCTGGAGCTCCAAGGTCTTCTACTTCTCAGCCAGCTCTGTCTCCCGGGATGCTAGCTGCCGCTCTTTCGCCAAGAGGACCTTACCTTGGCGTTCACTTTCGGCCTTCCGGTCTGCATCTTTCTTCTCGAGAGCCGGGAGCAAGGTGGTGATCTGGGTTGCCAAGCGGTTCAGCTTATCCATCCCCTTCAGGATCAGTTCCTCGACACTCTCGATGGTCCCCACAACGGCGGCCTCACGGTCGCACAGGTCTTTGCCCAGCTGAGCTATCCCGTGGATGATGGCATCCATCGTGTCGTCACCGCTAATGGTGAACCCTGGAGTAGCTGCCGGGGACCTCCCGGGACAGGCACACTTTTCTTGCGGTTGGCGGCCAGGCTCTCCTTGATCTTCATCAGCGCCGCCATCTCCTTACTGACGCCGGAATCAGTGGAAAAAGCAGCAAAAGTCATCAACACTGTCCCAGTCATCAAGGAGCTCTCTATCAAATCGAGGCCTGGACCCGGAACAGGGTTCGCGGTCTGCGTTCCCATTGCCCGCGAACTCGGGGTGCCCTTGGACACCTCTTGACCCTCTGAAGGCGAGAGGGAAGGTGGTTTCTCCTGGCTAGTCCCACCAAGAAGGCCGCCGGGAGAAAAGACGTTGGCCACTGAGGCATCTGGGAACAAAAGGATGTCAGGAAAAGCATTGGTGCGTCAAGAAAACGAAGTTACCCGCAAGCTCTGGGTTACCTGCTTGCTCGGGCGTCAGGGCGTCGAGCGCTTTCCCCGGGTGAGCAAGGGAGGTCGCCGTCACGCTCCCCACTCCGCTCCCCCGACGGCCTTCAATTTCTGCTATGGGAGGAGGGAGCATCCCTCCTCCACCAGCTCCAAGGCTAGTGGCGGTGTTGTCCTCCGCCGTATCATGCCGTCTCTTGCCAGTACCCAAGGAAGGAGAACCCCTGCACCAACACTCGGTAATTTTCCTTGGGGAAGGCGAGGAATGCAAAGTGCAAGAAAGAAGTGAAGAAGAGGCTTACTCTCGGGTGCGCTTGGTACCCATTGACGGGGGAACATCTACCGACGCAGCAGAAGACGCCTAGGGGCTCGCCGGCGTCTCTCCCAAGGCAGCAGGTGGCTCCACCACGGGTGACAGGCGGCCGGCGGAAGCTCTCCGGCGGGGGGCTCGGACGAAGCAAGCGGCGCTCGCTTCTTCGTCCACATGATCTTCATCGTTCCCCATCACCACGACTGGCGGGGAACGGCTGCGGACACTCGGGTATGGGGCAGCATCGACCCCGAGGGCAGACTGCGGGGGCGGAGCAGCCCCCTCCTCGTCGTCATCTTCATCATCATCATCGCTGGCAACAGGGTCATCGCCAGCATCATCGTCTCTGTCGGAGGCGTCGGTCTCGCGCCCGTCGCCTCCGTCGTCGTCGTCGTCAGAGCCTGAGAATTCCTCTTCGGATTCCTCCTCGCTCTCCTCGTTGGACTCCCAGCATTCTCCTTCTTCAGGGCTGGAAGGTGCCCTGACCTTGCAGGTGTAACATCCCAATTTTCACAAAAATTTAAAACTTTTCATTTTGCATCATGCATCATGTCATTGCATCATTGTTTGCATTGTGTTTGAATTCAAATTATGAAATTTAGAGAAAATTGTCTAAAAAACAATATTTGCATTTTATCTGCAAATGCTTTTCAAACCTATTTCAAATTTTAAATAAAGTTTTGAATATTTTATCCCCAATACATGCTAAACATGTGGGGCATGTTTTTACAAAAGTATAGAAATTGGTTTGAGTGGTTTTGGTTTTATAAATCAAAAGTTGTTTGGATTTTGGTTAAAAACAGAAAAGAAAAACAGTTTCTGAAAAAAAACAAGGGTGCGAAGCGAGCTAAGCGGGCCGAGCCCAACTAACCCTAACGCGCACGCGATGAATAGCAAAGTCCAGCCGCGTGCTTGTCTCGCTGCCAGGTGGGACCCGCCTATCAGCAGCAACCTCCAGCCATGATGAACACGGAGTCCTCACCGACGAAACCCTAACCCAATCGTAACCGAATCCAGCTTGATTCGCACGGAATCGCACGCGTTTTGACCCCTATATAAACCCCACGACACCGCCGTCTTTTTGCCCCAAACAAATCGAGACGAGAGCCCCCAGGCTGCCCGCAAGAGACGCCGCCGTGCCGCCACTGCCGTCGACGACCTCGCCGTATTCCGGTGAGCCCTTGCGTGCATTGCCCCTCGCAACCCTCCTCTTCGCTTCACCACGACCGTGCGCACCTCCCTGCCACCTCGCCGTATTTTCTCGCGCAGCAGATCGAGCGATCCATCATCGACAGGAGCTCGCCGCCGCCACCCTGAACATCGACGAGCCATCCCAGGAGGAGAAGGAAGCTCGCGACATCATCGACCACGCCACTAGCTCCGCCGCGACGCCCTGAATCTCCTGGTACCAAAACCCCCATCCCCTCTTCTTTTCCGTTGCGTTTAGCTCGCCGCCGGCGATGGCGCCACCGTAGAGGTAGGTTTCTGGCATGTTTCCGGCGGAGACGCCGGTCGTTTTTGGTACAGTAGATCTAGGCCATTGGATTGTTTCTGCACGGTGGTGATTAGATCGCATCCACGAAGCGGTACCAGCCAACCGGAGATCGCCACGTCGCCAAGTCGTCCGCGAAGCCGGGCCGCATCTGTTCGCGTCCGTCCGCACCCGTCCGCGTTCGCATCGCCCGCAAGACCAGTCAACGGAGGCTCCGCACCAACCAGAAGACGCCACGTCGACCAAGGACTCCAGCGCGAAGATCTTTTTCGTTTTCGTTACGTTTAAGCCCATGCGCGTCACAGATAGGTCCCTGGATTTAGATTCGTTATTAATTTTTAGTCCCTTATCCAAAATTTATGAAATTTATATTTTTGGAAATCTTATAATGTGTAGAAACTTTCTATATGCTTAGTTTGAGGTTTCGACGAAATTAATTTAGACAATTTTTAAAAAGTGGTTTAATTGATATTTTGGCTATAACTTAATTATAAAAATTGATTTTTGAGCAAACTCTTTTGCATTAATTTTGGTTGTCTAAGTTATGGCCGTAAGATTACTCTAGTATTTTTGTAAAAGTAATTTTCTACATTTTGGGTAATTAATTATGATTAAATGTTTTTAGGTGTTATACTTTCGACTAGAAATTTTTGACTAAGTCTTTATGACCATGTTATATGCAAAATAACTTAGAAATATTTCACCTCACCCACCAAAGTGTTATTTCTTCCTTAGAAAAATTTTGGGTAATAAAATTTTGAGAACACTTTTACTTAGAATTTTTCCTTAGAAATTTTCAACACATTAAAATGTGCTAAACTTGTCCTTAGAAATTTTTAGTATCTAGAAAACTTAGTTGTTTCCTTACAAATTATTCTAAGTACTTGCTATAACAAATGTTGGTCCTTAGAAAAATTTATCAACTATTGCTTTCATACCTTTCTCCTTAGAAAATTTTAGCACTTCATATTTTGTTTACTTTCCTTAGAAATTAATTTGGACATGATGTGTTAGTTTTAGTCCTTAGTTAAAATTTCTACCCAAGTGTTAAGACCTTGGTCCTTAGTCATTTTTGGACCTTCTTGATTGTCTTGTTTTAACTTAGAATTATTTCATGGCATGGCATGCATGCATCTCTAGTCCTTAGAAGTATTTTGCACATCATGCATGATATATTTTCCTTAGAAGTTTTATGAAAGTTGTTTGTTCATTTTGTATTGTTTGTTGTGTTAGAATCTCTGGAGGGAAACGAGGATTGTTGCAGTTGTTGTTGCTATTCTGCTTGTTGCCAAGGCAAGTGGCACACCCCCATAAATTTCCTAAGTATTTTTCTATGCATGACTTTCATATTTCTCTATATACATGTGTAGGATAGTATTGCTATGCTAAAACTACTATCTCCTTTACACTAGTTGTGTCTAGAATCCTATTGGTAACTTGGTAGAATTATTGATGCTATGCAAATTTGTTTTATTCAAAGCTTAAATTCTACTAAGTTAATTTATCACCTGGGTGGATTTGGGATTGCATGGCTGCCAGAGTTGAGTGTTTATTCACTTGTGGATTGCCACCCAGGATTAAAGGGACCAATGTTTCTCTAAGTGAAGTTGCTTATCGTGCAGCCATTAGTCATATGGGCTCTGGCTAGATGGATTAAGTTGCGTGGACTCCTCCCGGCTTGACAAGCAGATGTAGAGGATGTAGGTGGAACGGGTCAAGCCGGCATGGGATGGGAAAATGCTTCTGAAAAGTCTCGTCTCAACTTTCTCCTTTTCCTTAGCACAATTTGAGTGCTTGAGGATAGTTTCGGTTTGTTGGGTCTAATGGTGAAACTGCACAACCTCTGCAGAGTTTAAAACTAAGTACTTAGCTGTGTCCCCGGTTATGGACAATTCAAGCAGCTGATCAAGGATGGCAACGGAGGCTCCCAACATCTTATTTTTCTAAGTAAAACTTGATGGGTGAACAAGGGTAGACGAGACTATGGATTTCATGCCATATTGTCTCGAACATTTGAAGAAAATGTTTTACAAAGTGTTAGGCAAAATTAGCTTTTATGCAAAATAGCCTTGAACTCCACCAGCCAAATATGCATATAGGCTATAGAGTTATTCCATTAAGTGCCCACATAGTGTCACTTGCCAGATCCATTTTTAATGGTATCTGACCCACTCTGTTGCAAATTATTAATTGTTGCAGAATTTTCTGACGATGAGTAAGGACTACGTTTGGGTTTCGAGTCTACAACCAACATGTTTTCGCCTATGGCGCATCATGAAGATGGAGGCTCTTTGAAGATTTATTTCCGCCGCTTTATTTGTTTTAAGCTAGCTTTAAGCTATGCAAAGATGTATCGAACCATTTATTTCTCCAAGTCTGGATCATTCGTGTAATAATTGATACAATGTTGTGATATTCATCTTAAACTGTGTGTGCAAATGAAACGAGCCAGGGGTTTGCACTATACACAGGTACCTTGCCATTTTCTAAGTGCAGGTACATTACAGCGGGTCTTCACCACAGGAGGTCTGGGCCCGTGATCAGCCCGGCCTACAATACCAAAGGTGTTGCAGACCGGCATCTGCACCAGGATCTTGTCCTTCTCCGGGTCGTCGCACAGGGGCAGAAACCCCTTGGGCAGCTGGTACTTGACCCCTGGAGTGAAGGTCCCTCTCACGTTATCCCGGACAAGGTTTTCCTCCATGTCGGGACACCTCAGGCGAGAAGGATCCCCGGGGCCCTGGAAGTTCCAGGCCGGGTGCGGGCGTTTCTGCAGCGGCGCGAGGCGATTGCGGAGGAAGTGAGTGTAACATCGCAATTTTCAAATTCCAAAAGCATGCATACATTCATCATCTCATCTGCATTCCATTTAAATTTTATAAATTATAAACTCAACTAATGAACCTATTTATCCTTTTATTTTAAATTTTCACAAAAGTGTATTTTAAATTTTATCAAATTATTTTGTATCGAAAGGACTACCATTAGGTTCTGTTTTGCACAAGTTTTCCAAAACATATTTTAAAATAAATTTCTGAAAATAATTGAACCAAGAACTGAAAACAGAAAAGAGAAAAGAAAAGAACAAAAAAAAAGGTTAGCCGGGCCAGCTGAGCCGGCCCAGCAATTTCCTGCCGCACGCGCCGCGCTTAGGAGCCCAGCAGCAGCCCAACCCAGCAGCGCGCTTGCTCTCTCACTGACTGGCCGGCCCCACCCGTCAGCGCCTTCGTCCTCAACCTCCACCCCGCTCTCCCCGCACTGGAACTGCCCGCTCGCGTCGCCCACGTCGAGCACGCTCCCCACTCCCCCATGTCTCGCAACGGCACACTGACCCGCGCCTTTAAAACCACATCCCCTCCTCTCCATTTTCCCCAGCACGCGCGCCCTCATACCGCCGCCCTTCCACCGAATTTCGTCGCCGAAGATCGCCATGGCCACCGCCGTTCTTCACTGATTCCGGTGAGCATAGACTGCACCGCCCCCTCTCGTCCATCCCCTCGACTTCGCCGCCCCTTCGTGCACCCCCCTAACTTGTTTCCGTCCCCTGCCGTGCACTAGATCGAGCGGAGCATCCTCGACCGACGCCGCCGTCCGCCAGCTCTACTTCAGCGAGGAACCACCGACGCCCCGGAGCACCCCCATCCACCCCGACCACGCCATCGACCCCACCTCGAGCTCCTCCTTCCTTCGGTGAGTCCGCTGCATCCCCTGGCCCTCTCCTCCGTCGCGTCCATGCACGCCGGCAATGGCGCCGCCGTCGCCAGAGCCGCGTCGGCGCAACGCGCTGCTCGGTTTAGGTCAGTAGGATCTTGACCATCCGATCGCGATCGGACGAATCACGTTAGATCACTCACTGAACCGGTACGGGCCAATCACGTTGCGCCACGTCGCCGTGTTTATTTTTAATCCGTCTGAAAATTTATAAATAAAACAGAAAACAATTCAAACTTCAAAAATTCATAACTTTCAAACCATAAATCCAAATTTAACAAACTTTATACCGTTGGAAAGCTATGAACTTGTAGTTTAATTTAGAAACATTATTTTTCCATTTTGCATTTATTAAAATTGATCAAATTACAGAGGGACATTTCGGCCATTTAATTCAAAACTTGAGTTTTAAAAATTATTTTGAAATGAATCCTTTTTATAAATGTCAAAAATTAACTCCTCTGTCCAGAGAGCCTAACACGCTATTTTATCTATTAATAAAAGCTCAAAGGTATCAAATTTACTTGTAAACGCTCTAGTGTTTCAAAAATGTTTTCAAATATTAACGATGCATTAAACTTTGCTCATTTCGTCATGCATCATTTAGAAACGAGAGAACTAATAAAGTGTACTACTCTCTTAATAATGTTGTTTGCATCCATACATGCATAGCATTGTTTTTGTGATGTGCATGTGTATTGAATTGTTGTATGTTTGTTGTCTTTTAGATTGTGCGGAGTGTCTCACGTGTTGTGAAGAGTGTAACTTCAACTCTTCAGTTGGCCAAGGCAAGTGAAACCATTAAAGTCCTACTACTTTTACTACTATGCACTTAATGTTTTCAGTAGTATGCATGATAGGCTTGTTACTGAATATTATACTATGCTATGCTCCTATTAGTGTGTAGCCATCCCCCACCCAGAACTTTGTAGTATGGAACTTAGTATAGTCATGCTATGAAAAATGTTTTGATTAGTTGGATAGTGATGAAAACTAATAACTAATCAATGAACTACCTGGGTGCTGGTTGGAGAACCATGGTGGGTGACTACTCAGGGGGTCCATGTCTATGGTTCATGTCTATGGTAATTTGCCCTTGGTGGAAGTGCACAATTGTGGAAAGTCACCCAGGCTTAAAGAGATTGTAGACTCTCCTTGTTCAGTAGCTTCTAGTGCAGCCACATGTCATATGGGCTCTGTCTTGATGGAGTAAGTTGCGCGGACTCATCCCGGCTTGACAGGTGGTGGTAGAGGTTTATAGGTGAAGCGCGTCAGGCCATTATGGGGTGGGAAAGTTCTTCCGAAATATCTCGTCTCAGTTTTCTCTTTTCCATTTCATAATTGGTTGCAATGGAGGAGGGAATGATTGGGTCTTGTGGTGAAAGTGCACACCCTCTCGAGAGTTAAAACTAAGTATACTTAGCCGTGTCCCCGGTTATGGACAATTTTGAGCAACTAGACCAGGAAGCTGTTGAAGATCTCCTCATCCCAATTTCTTAATTAAAACTTGATGGGTGAACAAGGGATGGGAGCTCACTGATGTATATCAGTGGTGCTTGCCATGAGTAGTTGTCAAAGGTGTTCACTGATGTCTATCAGTGGTACTCTTTGTCTATGATGAAAATTGTTTTACAAATGATAGGATAAAACTGGCTTTATGCAAAACAGCCTCAAAACTCCACTTAGCCAAATATTCATGTAGAATATAGGTTGCCATTATATCCACATAAGTGTCATCTTGCCATCACAATTCAATTGTGCTGACCCATATAGTTGGGCTGTAACTCACCGTTGCAGGTCCGTCAGACGATGAGTGAGGTTGCGACAGGGTTTCGAGTCTACAACCAACATGCTTGCCTGTGGCACATGAAGATGATGGGCTCACTGTATCATTTGCTTTCCGCTGTGTGTTTTCTTTGGTTTGAGCTAGCCTTCAGCTATGCACCTTGTATCGAATCTTTTAAATTCTGGATCATCGTGTAATATACTTTGATACAATGTTATGGTATTGCATCTCAAACTGTGTGTGCTAGCAAGTCGATCCAGGGACTAGCACGTTACACGGGGAATCCCAACCTTTGTTAAAAGGTGGGGGTTCTACAGATGGTATCAGAGCACTGTGTTGCATGTAGGTTCGTGACCCTAGGTTGGTTTTAGAACATAGGAAAGACCATAGGACAAAAGCTATATACTATTTATCTTATACAAAAAAATGCTTTATAAGAGAGTTGACTTTGCATTTATTTGTTTCACCATTTCATCTCATAACACTTGTCTAATCTTTTACCTCCTCTCTCAAAATTGTTTTGTAGATGTCCACCTTCACGCACCGAATTGTGGCTTGAAACGGAGAGACTGAGCACTTTGATCAGCAGCTAGCTGAACTGGCCCAGTTGGTGGGGATACCTCCGCCAATATTTCAGGGTCAGCTGTTGTACCAGGAGTACGGCATCGAGAGGTGGCTGATTGAGACGACGATTCCGGCTCGCATTGACGACCCCACGACTTGGGAGGAGATCTATGAGGAGAGTTACCCTGATTGGGATATGTCCGTGCAGGTGGCTATGCAAGGAGCCATGGCACGCATATGCGGACTGTACCGCTGCTACATACCTTCTGGATCCCCTTACCGTACCTTTGGGAGACGCCGCATGGATGGTACCCCGTACTTATTCCCCAACAATGAGAACATGTCGGTACATCGTCTACATCTGATGGACGTGAATGCAACGCGGTGGACCTCGAGGAGTTGATGAGGGGCCAGATGACTTATTTGGATCAAGCTATCAACACACTTGAAGAAGCCAACACCAAGATTGAGCAATGTGAGCTAGCCAACGCGTACGTTCTCAACAAGAGAAATGAGCTACTGGAAGCCAACAAAGTACTAGAGGAAAGCAACAAGAAGTTGTTGGAGAGGATTGAGAAGTTGGAAGAGCCATGAAAGCTGGAGGAGGAACTTCTCGGGATCAAGGTGTTTGATGACGTTCTGGTCAAGACCATGAAGTTGATGATAGAGCGCAGGGAGTTGCTAGTACAGGAGAATGTCGAACTGAAGAAGAGGCTAGCAGAGGCGCAAGCTCCCAAGATAGATCAGGTGATGTCTGATGCAGAAGAGGGGACCCAGAGGAGAGGGCCATAGAGACCTCGGATGGACAGACCATTTGGATTGTTCCTGAGGATGAGGACAAACCAGCGTTCAACACTCGGTCTCATGCACGCAAGGTCATTTGTCTCAAGGCCATTAGAGAGTTTCCCCAGTAGTAGTTCGACCACCATTTATCCTTCGAGTAGTCATTTCGATTTGAGTATTGATCTACCAACTTGTGGTATGGCAGTACATGTTAGCCTATTTGCTTTCCAAAACTCTTTCACTATCACTTTTGAGATTGTCAAAGTACTACAGTTGATTTAAAATCCTTGTGTTGAGATGTTTGCTTGATGTGTTACCGGGTATTGTTTGCATGGGTAGAATTTTTCCTTCCCTTTATATCTCGATTTTCATCTATGCTAAACCCACAGATGCCTCCTCGCCGTGAAAACAACAACAACAACAACAACAACAACAACAACAACAACAACAACAACGATGGGAACAACAACGATGGGATGCAGCAAGTGATGACCCAGCTCATGCAAGTGATGACTCAGATCTTAGCAAACAACAACAATAACAACAACAACAACAACCCACCACCACCACCTCAAGTGGACATGCTCACCCGATTCCTGAGGCTGAGACCAGCAACATTCACTAGTGCCTCAGAGCCCGTCGTAGCTGATGACTGGCTACGCTCAGTGAATAAGTGATACGGGCACGACGGAGGAGGTGAAGCCCAATTTCAGGACTCCACCAAGTTATATGTATTCGTCGTGTGTTGCTATTTTAAATAATTAGAGTTTTTAATAATTAAGAGTTTGGGCTTGGTTTGGGCCTGTCCAACCAAGTCAACATAGGGCCCATTAGTGGTGCGGTACTGTAGCGTGGTACTGTAGCGCGGTCCTGTAGCGTGGTACTGTAGCACCCCATATAAGGCTAGGGGCTGCGAGTTAGAAGGGGTTCAGAAAATTAGGTTAAAAACTACTACGTGTGTTTCTTGGTGAAGCATCCCTCCGGGGACGGCGATGCCGTTTATCAGTTTGTAATAAAGATTGCTGCGGAGGTTCTTGTGTTCATCAAGGATTGTCGTACTTTGGTTGGAGGCGTGGTGATCTTCATCACGTTGCTTGCTGGATTCGTTCCTCTTCTCCAGGTTTGCGTTCATCGTGTAATTGGGAGAATTATTACCTTGGTTGTCTCGCTGTGAAAGATCGGGCAAAACTCTAGGATCGACGGGGTTGATCCGTATCATGTGGTATCAGATTTCTGGGTTGCTCACAGTGAGGTTGTGTTGATCGATCTCATCTAGATCGGTTGACTGGGAGGAGTTTGATTGGAGGCTCTTGCGCAGATTGATTTGCTTGGAGGAGATCGTGCATTGAGGCTGCAGACTGCTGTTGTGTTTGTGCAGATTGGTTTCTGGTTAGATCGATTTGTGTGGAGGCTGCTAGGGGATTCAACGCAAGAGAAAAGGAAGATACGTGCAGATTGGCAAATTCGCGATCTACTGTGGCTACAGTACCGCGAAAAAAAAACAAGGCAGCTTGGTTCGATCGCAGCCTGCAGTCCAGAAACGATCGTTGATTTGTCTTAGACACCACGGCCTGTAGGAGACGAACCGGGGGCTGTGCGCATACCCATTGGAAAGGTCACGAAATTATCTTTCCAAAGAGTCCTTATTTGCAACGTTTGGATCTAGTATGAAGGTGTTGCATCCGTTTTAAATTCAGAACTCCTGTCTGTCCGAGTTGGCAGAGATCCGATTTTCCCTGCACCAGAATTGGGCGAATTGGTGTTCTGTCCGAGTTGAGGGAGCGCTCCGAGGTGGGGTTGTATTGCTTGATTTCTGGTTTGCTGCAGCGGCGTTCTCGTGGTGTGGGAGTCCTTCTGTTCTACGTTTTCCCTGCAACAGTTTGTCCGAGTTCTATTGGAGTCCTACAGCTACACGTTTTCTTTGCCATCGGTTTGGCCGAGTTGCAGCTAGTGGTCTGAGTTTTGCATCGAGGGAAGGAGCAGCACGCACGTTCCGTCCGCGTGCGTTCCGGCCGCGCAAGCTGATCGCTCACTGATCTCTGATCGCTAGCTGATCGCTGCCGCTTGCTGCTATTATTCAGATATGGTTTTATCCAGACCTGTTCGTGTGAAGGCTCCAAAATATGAGGATGTATATCATGATTACACTACTATTGTGATAGGTTCGGCACTTGATTCCGCACCCATAGACTGGAGGTTAGAGAATTCAGCTACATATTCAGAATTTCAGATTTGGGAATCGATTATGGACCAAGGTTTTGCAAGATATCGTGAACTGAATAGCACTTTTGGTGGACGTCTTGAACATGCTCTTGCCTATCGTCGTGTGGATGAGACTGTGGCCGGCTGGTGGAATGATGAGAGGTCCGCGCAGGATATCACCGGTGGAACATCTAGTTGGGGAGACTTCAAACAATTTCTGCGTACTAGATTTATGCAGCAGTCCACGGAGCTGGACAAGGTGATTATACCTGAAGAGGTTGAACCTTTGAGCGAGCTGAATATGCAACTCAAAAGGGTACATGATGAGGCTTGCAAAATAGTTGACAAGTGTCAGCGATGGAGTTTATTTCAGACTCAATGCTTGATAAAAGGCAAACACTGCAAGCTCATCATTGATGGTGGTAGCTGTACTAATGGCATAAGCAAGGCAATGGTGGCAGCATTAGGGTTGTCTACTTGGCGTATTCCTGAACCTAAGCATTTGGCGTGGATAAATAATTGTGGTATGCTGAAGGTTACTCATAAGGTGCGTGTGCCATTTACAGTTGGTGACTATGTTGATGAGGTTGAGTGCGATGTGTTGCCATTGGAGGTATGTGGGCTGTTACTTGGTCGTCCATGGCAGTATGATCGCAATGTTAACCATGCTGGGCGAGCAAATACATATTCTTTTGTGCATGATGGTAAGCAGCGGACTTTGAGGCCTATGAGCGATGATCAAATCAAGTCCGATGTGGTGCTGGTGATACACAAGGAGAGGTTGCATAAAGCTGAACCAAAACAGCGGTTAGCTAAGTTGCAGCAAGTGGAGCATGATGCAAGGAGCGTTGGTACAGAAATTGATTCAACTATGCATGTAGATGACAAGCCTGTGTTTGTTGGTGACAAGCTAGTTGAAGACAAACCTCTTAGTGGGGAGACGAAGGGTATTGCAGCGAGCGTTCCAGTTCGTGTTGACATGGGTGTTCAGACCGATGACAATGGTGCTGATCGTGTTCCGGTGCATATGGTGCCGCGGGTAGTCAGCCACAGTTTTGTGAGAACACCTCGGAGACGTTTTGTTGGAGCAGCAGTGTGTGTGCATAGAGGCAAGGATGGACGTGTTCGTCAGTTGTGTGGCCCGGGCATTACTACTTTGCAGGGTCGTGCTAAGCAGGTTCATGTTCAGCAGCAAAGAGCTCCATCAAGTGTTGAGAAGAAGAAGGTGGTGGCGCCGAAGTCCAAGCTCATGTGGCGAAAAAAGGAGGCGTCAAGTGTTGTGTCAAGTCAAGCAGGCCGAGAGGGAGGATGTGGTGTGGTAGGCAAGCAAGACTTGAAGACGGCGAACATGCGTGGTGCTATTGTTTATATCCAACCACCTTTTCGAGCAGACCCTCACGCGTTGGGGACAACGCTTTTTGAAGGGGGGGAGGATGATACGGGCATGACGGAGGAGGTGAAGCCCAATTTCAGGACTCCACCAAGTTAGATGTATTCGTCGTGTGTTGCTATTTTAAATAATTAGAGTTTTTAATAATTATGAGTTTGGGCTTGGTTTGGGCCTGTCCAACCAAGTCAACATAGGGCCCATTAGTGGGGCGGTACTGTAGCGCGGTCCTGTAGCGCGGTACTGTAGCACCCCTCCATATAAGGCTAGGGGCTGCGAGTTAGAAGGGGTTCAGAAAATTAGGTTAAAAACTACTACGTGTGTTTCTTGGTGAAGCATCCCTCCGGGGACGGCGATGCCGTTTATCAGTTTGTAATAAAGATTGCTGCGGAGGTTCTTGTGTTCATCAAGGATTGTCGTACTTTGGTTGGAGGCGTGGTGATCTTCATCACGTTGCTTGCTGGATTCGTTCCTCTTCTCCAGGTTTGCGTTCATCGTGTAATTGGGAGAATTATTACCTTGGTTGTCTCGCTGTGAAAGATCGGGCAAAACTCTAGGATCGACGGGGTTGATCCGTATCATGTGGTATCAGATTTCTGGGTTGCTCACAGTGAGGTTGTGTTGATCGATCTCATCTAGATCGGTTGACTGGGAGGAGTTTGATTGGAGGCTCTTGCGCAGATTGATTTGCTTGGAGGAGATCGTGCATTGAGGCTGCAGACTGCTGTTGTGTTTGTGCAGATTGGTTTCTGGTTAGATCGATTTGTGTGGAGGCTGCTAGGGGATTCAACGCAAGAGAAAAGGAAGATACGTGCAGATTGGCAAATTCGCGATCTACTGTAGCTACAGTACCACGAAAAAAAAACAAGGCAGCTTGGTTCGATCGCTGCCTGCAGTCCAGAAACGATCGTTGATTTGTCTTAGAAACCACGGCCTGTAGGAGACGAACCGGGGGCTGTGCGCATACCCATTGGAAAGGTCACGAAATTATCTTTCCAAAGAGTCCTTATTTGCCACGTTTGGATTTAGTATGAAGGTGTTGCATCCGTTTTAAATTCAGAACTCCTGTCTGTCCGAGTTGGCAGAGATCCGATTTTCCGTGCACCAGAATTGGGCGAATTGGTGTTCTGTCCGAGTTGAGGGAGCGCTCCGAGGTGGGGTTGTATTGCTTGATTTCTGGTTTGCTGCAGCGGCGTTCTCGTGGTGTGGGAGTCCTTCTGTTCTACGTTTTCCCTGCAACAGTTTGTCCGAGTTCTATTGGAGTCCTACAGCTACACGTTTTCCTTGCCATCGGTTTGGCCGAGTTGCAGCTAGTGGTCTGAGTTTTGCATCGAGGGAAGGAGCAGCACGCACGTTCCGTCCGCGTGCGTTCCGGCCGCGCAAGCTGATCGCTCACTGATCTCTGATCGCTAGCTGATCGCTGCCGCTTGCTGCTATTATTCAGATATGGTTTTATCCAGACCAGTTCGTGTGAAGGCTCCAAAATATGAGGATGTATATCATGATTACACTACTATTGTGATAGGTTCGGCACTTGATTCTGCACCCATAGACTGGAGGTTAGAGAATTCAGCTACATATTCAGAATTTCAGATTTGGGAATCGATTATGGACCAAGGTTTTGCAAGATATCGTGAACTGAATAGCACTTTTGGTGGACGTCTTGAACATGCTCTTGCCTATCGTCGTGTGGATGAGACTGTGGCTGGCTGGTGGAATGATGAGAGGTCCGCGCAGGATATCACCGGTGGAACATCTAGTTGGGGAGACTTCAAACAATTTCTGCGTACTAGATTTATGCAGCAGTCCACGGAGCTAGACAAGGTGATTATACCTGAAGAGGTTGAACCTTTGAGCGGGCTGAATATGCAACTCAAAAGGGTACATGATGAGGCTTGCAAAATAGTTGACAAGTGTCAGCGATGGAGTTTATTTCAGACTCAATGCATGATAAAAGGCAAACACTGCAAGCTCATGATTGATGGTGGTAGCTGTACTAATGGCATAAGCAAGGCAATGGTGGCAGCATTAGGGTTGTCTACTTGGCATATTCCTGAACCTAAGCAATTGGCGTGGATAAATAATTGTGGTATGCTGAAGGTTACTCATAAGGTGCGTGTGCCATTTACAGTTGGTGACTATGTTGATGAGGTTGAGTGCGATGTGTTGCCATTGGAGGTATGTGGGCTGTTACTTGGTCGTCCATGGCAGTATGATCGCAATGTTAACCATGCTGGGCGAGCAAATACATATTCTTTTGTGCATGATGGTAAGCAGCGGACTTTGAGGCCTATGAGCGATGATCAAATCAAGTCCGATGTGGTGCTGGTGATACACAAGGAGAGGTTGCATAAAGCTGAACCAAACCAGCGGTTAGCTAAGTTGCAGCAAGTGGAGCATGATGCAAGGAGCGTTGGTACAGAAATTGATTCAACTATGCATGTAGATGACAAGCCTGTGTTTGTTGGTGACAAGCTAGTTGAAGACAAACCTCTTAGTGGGGAGACGAAGGGTATTGCAGCGAGCGTTCCAGTTCGTGTTGACATGGGTGTTCAGACCGATGACAGTGGTGCTGATCGTGTTCCGGTGCATATGGTGCCACGGGTAGTCAGCCACAGTTTTGTGAGAACACCTCGGAGACGTTTTGTTGGAGCAGCAGTGTGTGTGCATAGAGGCAAGGATGGACGTGTTCGTCAGTTGTGTGGCCTGGGTATTACTACTTTGCCGGGTCGTGCTAAGCAGGTTCATGTTCAACAGCAAAGAGCTCCATCAAGTGTTGAGAAGAAGAAGGTGGTGGCGCCGAAGTCCAAGCTCATGTGGCGAAGAAAGGAGGCGTCAAGTGTTGTGTCAAGTCAAGCAGGCCGAGAGGGAGGATGTGGTGTGGTAGGCAAGCAAGACTTGAAGACGGCGAACATGCGTGGTGCTATTGTTTATATCCAGCCACCTTTTCGAGCAGACCCTCACGCATTGGGGACAACGCTTTTTGAAGGGGGGGAGGATGATACGGGCATGACGGAGGAGGTGAAGCCCAATTTCAGGACTCCACCAAGTTAGATGTATTCGTCGTGTGTTGCTATTTTAAATAATTAGAGTTTTTAATAATTACTAGCAAATCATGCCCGTGCGTTGCAACGGGAGAAAAAATGTTTATCTCTGTACGTACAACTATGTTTTTGACATACCAACAATCATAATCTAGTTTTGCACAAAACACCATAATTTGGTATAATTAGTTGCAAATAACACAATTTTTGTCATTAATTTTTTTGACCTAAATTATGCAGGTTAGGCCTACCTGCAGTCAAATCTTCTCAGTAAGTGTCAATAAAATGTATAACTCTAGATATGTACAATCTCAGTGCTTGTTTGCTTTCCTGCTCGGTAAATTTTCTGGACTTGTCGCTGTCGTTAGCACTCCTGAGATCTAAATCCGTGTGTTTTAGTGACATTGGCTGCGCTTTTGAGCCTTGAGAGGAGCTGCCCCACATAGAACAACATGCATGCCGTCAACGATGTTGTTCCAGAGCTTTGTCAGTTTTCAAGACGTGGTCTCTCAATGAATTCTATGATAATCTGAATACACATAGTGACATAGATGAGGTGGAAGGAGATACAGAGAAAGAATACTTGATTTGTACCTTTATTTTTATATCCAATCGCATAACTGAAACAACGAAAAGTCGATCCATCATTTGCGAGCGCCATCCACGATCTTAGATCGTGCCGTGTCTAAAGGTAACCAACTAAGCAAGAGAATAAACCTGGTCGCAGCAAGAACGCAGCTCGCAGCTCGGTTCTGACTCATGCAGTCGACATGCACAACAACACACGCAACTGCACATATTTTACGTACTGAAATTGCCGATACGTCGACGCTGCCGGAAACGACGCACGATCGATGTTCAAGTAGCAGACTCCTGCAGGACGGGGGCGGCTGCATCCCGTTCCGTTCACCGGCGCGCTCGCCGTCCTCCATGTTCGCCGCCGCAGCCGCGTGCCTCGAGCGTGTCCTCGTTCGGGCCCCTTTGTCGACGCCTCCCACGAACTGACGCATGCTCCCAAGATCGCCCTCCGCTCGCTCGTCGGCTCTGATAAGAAAGCCGCAGGTCCTGGAGGTGGTGGTTCCTGGGTGCCGGAAGCTTTCTTCCCTGTGCTCCTGTGCGAGGCCTCCGATTACATTGGGACGTAAAGGAGGTGATGGCTCGCCATGCTCTCCATTAAAGCTTGAGACGTACGGAAATTTGAGAGAAACATGTCGCGCTCCTTATTGATGGATCTGGCTGGATGCGTGTAGCTGGTCCTGGTCGAGCTCCGTCTTCACCGGCAGCTTCTCCCTGGCATGGCAGCGGAGCCGTGGAGATTACAAGTTTCGACCACGATGGGGTGGTTAGAGAGGGGCATGCGGAGCCATGCCGATCCAAGCGCCATATTGATCCATTGACATTTGGCTGACGGAAACAAAAGAAACGAAAAGGTACGTAACTTATGGGTGGCAGTGGTGGGTAATTTCTGCGAAATTTAGGGGTATTTTCAACGACGTACGAGAAGAAGCTTTAATGCTTTTATTATTAGGTATAGATGAGTTTGGTCTTGGTTTGGGCCTGTCCAACCAAGTCAACATAGGGCCCATTAGCGGGGCGGTACTGTAGCGCGGTCCTGTAGCGTGGTACTGTAGCGCGGTCCTGTAGCGCGGTACTGTAGCACCCCTCCATATAAGGCTAGGGGCTGCGAGTTAGAAGGGGTTCAGAAAATTAGGTTCAAAACTACTACGTGTGTTTCTTGGTGAAGCATCCCTCCGGGGACGGCGATGCCGTTTATCAGTTTGTAATAAAGATTGCTGCGGAGGTTCTTGTGTTCATCAAGGATTGTCGTACTTTGGTTGGAGGCGTGGTGATCTTCATCACGTTGCTTGCTGGATTCGTTCCTCTTCTCCAGGTTTGCGTTCATCGTGTAATTGGGAGAATTATTACCTTGGTTGTCTCGCTGTGAAAGATCGGGCAAAACTCTAGGATCAACGGGGTTGATCCGTATCATGTGGTATCAGATTTCTGGGTTGCTCACAGTGAGGTTGTGTTGATCGATCTCATCTAGATCGGTTGACTGGGAGGAGTTTGATTGGAGGCTCTTGCGCAGATTGATTTGCTTGGAGGAGATCGTGCATTGAGGCTGCAGACTGCTGTTGTGTTTGTGCAGATTGGTTTCTGGTTAGACCGATTTGTGTGGAGGCTGCTAGGGGATTCAACGCAAGCGAAAAGGAAGATACGTGCAGATTGGCAAATTCGCCATCTACTGTAGCTACAGTACCGCGGAAAAAAAACAAGGCAGCTTGGTTCGATCGCTGCCTGCAGTCCTGAAACGATCGTTGATTTGTCATAGACACCACGGCCTGTAGGAGACGAACCGGGGGCTGTGCGCATACCCATTGGAAAGGTCACAAAATTATCTTTCCAAAGAGTCCTTATTTGCCACGTTTGGATCTAGTATGAAGGTGTTGCATCCGTTTTAAATTCAGAACTCCTGTCTGTCCGAGTTGGCAGAGATCCGATTTTCCCTGCACCAGAATTGGGCGAATTGGTGTTCTGTCCGAGTTGAGGGAGCGCTCTGAGGTGGGGTTGTATTGCTTGATTTCTGGTTTGCTCCAGCGGCGTTCTCGTGGTGTGGGAGTCCTTCTGTTCTACGTTTTCCCTGCAACAGTTTGTCCGAGTTATATTGGAGTCCTACAGCTACACGTTTTCCTTGCCATCGGTTTGGCCGAGTTGCAGCTAGTGGTCTGAGTTTTGCATCGAGGGAAGGAGCAGCACGCACGTTCCGTCCGCGTGCGTTCCGGCCGCGCAAGCTGATCGCTCACTGATCTCTGATCGCTAGCTGATCGCTGCCGCTTGCTGCTATTATTCAGATATGGTTTTATCCAGACCTGTTTGTGTGAAGGCTCCAAAATATGAGGATGTATATCATGATTACACTTCTATTGTGATAGGTTCGGCACTTGATTCCGCACCCATAGACTGGAGGTTAGAGAATTCAGCTACATATTCAGAATTTCAGATTTGGGAATCGATTATGGACCAAGGTTTTGCAAGATGTCGTGAACTGAATAGCACTTTTGGTGGACGTCTTGAACATGCTCTTGCCTATCGTCGCGTGGATGAGACTGTGGCTGGCTGGTGGAATGATGAGAGGTCCGCGCAGGATATCACCGGTGGAACATCTAGTTGGGGAGACTTCAAACAATTTCTGCGTACTAGATTTATGCAGCAGTCCACGGAGCTGGACAAGGTGATTATACCTGAAGAGGTTGAACCTTTGAGCGGGCTGAATATGCAACTCAAAAGGGTACATGATGAGGCTTGCAAAATAGTTGACAAGTGTCAGCGATGGAGTTTATTTCAGACTCAATGCATGATAAAAGGCAAACACTGCAAGCTCATGATTGATGGTGGTAGCTGTACTAATGGCATAAGCAAGGCAATGGTGGCAGCATTAGGGTTGTCTACTTGGCGTATTCCTGAACCTAAGCAATTGGCGTGGATAAATAATTGTGGTATGCTAAAGGTTACTCATAAGGTGCGTGTGCCATTTACAGTTGGTGACTATGTTGATGAGGTTGAGTGCGATGTGTTGCCATTGGAGGTATGTGGGCTGTTACTTGGTCGTCCATGGCAGTATGATCGCAATGTTAACCATGCTGGGCGAGCAAATACATATTCTTTTGTGCATGATGGTAAGCAGCGGACTTTGGGCCTATGAGCGATGATCAAATCAAGTCCGATGTGGTGCTGGTGATACACAAGGAGAGGTTGCATAAAGCTGAACCAAAACAGCGGTTAGCTAAGTTGCAGCAAGTGGAGCATGATGCAAGGAGCGTTGGTACAGAAATTGATTCAACTATGCATGTAGATGACAAACCTGTGTTTGTTGGTGACAAGCTAGTTGAAGACAAACCTCTTAGTGGGGAGACGAAGGGTATTGCAGCGAGCGTTCCAGTTCGTGTTGACATGGGTGTTCAGACCGATGACAGTGGTGCTGATCGTGTTCCGGTGCATATGGTGCCGCGGGTAGTCAGCCACAGTTTTGTGAGAACACCTTGGAGACGTTTTGTTGGAGCAGTAGTGTGTGTGCATTGAGGCAAGGATGGACGTGTTCGTCAGTTGTGTGGCCCGGGCATTACTACTTTGCAGGTTCGTGCTAAGCAGGTTCATGTTCAGCAGCAAAGAGCTCCATCAAGTGTTGAGAAGAAGAAGGTGGTGTCGCCGAAGTCCAAGCTCATGTGGCGAAGAAAGGAGGCGTCAAGTGTTGTGTCAAGTCAAGCAGGCCGAGAGGGAGGATGTGGTGTGGTAGGCAAGCAAGACTTGAAGACGGCGAACATGCGTGGTGCTATTGTTTATATCCAGCCACCTTTTCGAGCAGACCCTCACGCGTTGGGGACAACGCTTTTTGAAGGGGGGAGGATGATACGGGCATGACGGAGGAGGTGAAGCCCAATTTCAGGACTCCACCAAGTTAGATGTATTCGTCGTGTGTTGCTATTTTAAATAATTAGAGTTTTTAATAATTATGAGTTTGGGCTTGGTTTGGGCCTGTCCAACCAAGTCAACATAGGGCCCATTAGTGGGGCGGTACTGTAGCGCGGTCCTGTAGCGCGGTACTGTAGCACCCCTCCATATAAGGCTAGGGGCTGCGAGTTAGAAGGGGTTCAGAAAATTAGGTTAAAAACTACTACGTGTGTTTCTTGGTGAAGCATCCCTCCGGGGACGGCGATGCCGTTTATCAGTTTGTAATAAAGATTGCTGCGGAGGTTCCTGTGTTCATCAAGGATTGTCGTACTTTGGTTGGAGGCGTGGTGATCTTCATCACGTTGCTTGCTGGATTCGTTCCTCTTCTCCAGGTTTGCATTCATCGTGTAATTGGGAGAATTATTACCTTGGTTGTCTCGCTGTGAAAGATCGGGCAAAACTCTAGGATCAACGGGGTTGATCCGTATCATGTGGTATCAGATTTCTGGGTTGCTCACAGTGAGGTTGTGTTGATCGATCTCATCTAGATCGGTTGACTGGGAGGAGTTTGATTGGAGGCTCTTGCGCAGATTGATTTGCTTGGAGGAGATCGTGCATTGAGGCTGCAGACTGCTGTTGTGTTTGTGCAGATTGGTTTCTGGTTAGATCGATTTGTGTGGAGGCTGCTAGGGATTCAACGCAAGAGAAAAGGAAGATACGTGCAGATTGGCAAATTCGCGATCTACTGTAGCTACAGTACCGCGAAAAAAATAACAAGGCAGCTTGGTTCGATCGCTGCCTGCAGTCCAGAAACGATCGTTGATTTGTCTTAGACACCACGGCGTGTAGGAGACGAACCGGGGGCTGTGCGCATACCCATTGGAAAGGTCACGAAATTATCTTTCCAAAGAGTCCTTATTTGCCACGTTTGGATCTAGTATGAAGGTGTTGCATCCGTTTTAAATTCAGAACTCCTGTCTGTCCGAGTTGGCAGAGATCCGATTTTCCCTGCACCAGAATTGGGCGAATTGGTGTTCTGTCCGAGTTGAGGGAGCGCTCTGAGGTGGGGTTGTATTGCTTGATTTCTGGTTTGCTGCAGCGGCGTTCTCGTGGTGTGGGAGTCCTTCTGTTCTACGTTTTCTCTGCAACAGTTTGTCCGAGTTCTATTGGAGTCCTACAGCTACACGTTTTCCTTGCCATCGGTTTGGCCGAGTTGCAGCTAGTGGTCTGAGTTTTGCATCGATGGAAGGAGCAGCACGCATGTTCCGTCCGCGTGCGTTCCGGCCGCGCAAGCTGATCGCTCACTGATCTCTGATCGCTAGCTGATCGCTGCCGCTTGCTGCTATTATTCAGATATGGTTTTATCCAGACCTGTTTGTAGGAAGGCTGCAAAATATGAGGATGTATATTATGATTACACTACTATTGTGATAGGTTTGGCACTTGATTCCGCACCCATAGACTGGAGGTTAGAGAATTCAGCTACATATTCAGAATTTCAGATTTGGGAATCGATTATGGACCAAGGTTTTGCAAGATGTCGTGAACTGAATAGCACTTTTGGTGGACGTCTTGAACATGCTCTTGCCTATCGTCGTGTGGATGAGACTGTGGCTAGCTGGTGGAATGATGAGAGGTCCGCGCAGGATATCACCGGTGGAACATCTAGTTGGGGAGACTTCAAACAATTTCTGCGTACTAGATTTATGCAGCAGTCCACGGAGCTAGACAAGGTGATTATACCTGAAGAGGTTGAACCTTTGAGCGAGCTGAATATGCAACTCAAAAGGGTACATGATGAGGCTTGCAAAATAGTTGACAAGTGTCAGCGATGGAGTTTATTTCAGACTCAATGCATGATAAAAGGCAAACACTGCAAGCTCATGATTGATGGTGGTAGCTGTACTAATGGCATAAGCAAGGCAATGGTGGCAGCATTAGGGTTGTCTACTTGGCATATTCCTGAACCTAAGCAATTGGCGTGGATAAATAATTGTGGTATGCTGAAGGTTACTCATAAGGTGCGTGTGCCATTTACAGTTGGTGACTATGTTGATGAGGTTGAGTGCGATGTGTTGCCATTGGAGGTATGTGGGCTGTTACTTGGTCGTCCATGGCAGTATGATCGCAATGTTAACCATGCTGGGCGAGCAAATACATATTCTTTTGTGCATGATGGTAAGCAGCGGACTTTGAGGCCTATGAGCGATGATCAAATCAAGTCCGATGTGGTGCTGGTGATACACAAGGAGAGGTTGCATAAAGCTGAACCAAAACAGCGGTTAGCTAAGTTGCAGCAAGTGGAGCATGATGCAAGGAGCGTTGGTACAGAAATTGATTCAACTATGCATGTAGATGACAAGCCTGTGTTTGTTGGTGACAACCTAGTTGAAGACAAACCTCTTAGTGGGGAGACGAAGGGTATTGCAGCGAGCGTTCTAGTTCGTGTTGACATGGGTGTTCAGACCGATGACAGTGGTGCTGATCGTGTTCCGGTGCATATGGTGCTGCGGGTAGTCAGCCACAGTTTTGTGAGAACACCTCGGAGACGTTTTGTTGGAGCAGCAGTGTGTGTGCATAGAGGCAAGGATGGACGTGTTCGTCAGTTGTGTGGCCTGGGTATTACTACTTTGCCGGGTCGTGCTAAGCAGGTTCATGTTCAGCAGCAAAGAGCTCCATCAAGTGTTGAGAAGAAGAAGGTGGTGGCGCCGAAGTCCAAGCTCATGTGGCGAAGAAAGGAGGCGTCAAGTGTTGTGTCAAGTCAAGCAGGCCGAGAGGGAGGATGTGGTGTGGTAGGCAAGCAAGACTTGAAGACGGTGAACATGCGTGGTGCTATTGTTTATATCCAGCCACCTTTTCGAGCAGACCCTCACGCGTTGGGGACAACGCTTTTTGAAGGGGGGGAGGATGATACGGGCATGACGGAGGAGGTGAAGCCCAATTTCAGGACTCCACCAAGTTAGATGTATTCGTCGTGTGTTGCTATTTTAAATAATTAGAGTTTTTAGTAATTATGAGTTTGGGCTTGGTTTGGGCCTGTCCAACCAAGTCAACATAGGGCCCATTAGTGGGGCGGTACTATAGCGCGGTCCTGTAGCGTGGTACTGTAGCGCGGTCCTGTAGCGCGGTACTATAGCACCCCTCCATATAAGGCTAGGGGCTGCGAGTTAGAAGGGGTTCAGAAAATTAGGTTAAAAACTACTACATGTGTTTCTTGGTGAAGCATCCCTCCGGGGATGGCGATGCCGTTTATCAGTTTGTAATAAAGATTGCTGCGGATGTTCTTGTGTTCATCAAGGATTGTCGTACTTTGGTTGGAGGCGTGGTGATCTTCATCACGTTGCTTGCTGGATTCATTCCTCTTCTCCAGGTTTGCGTTCATCGTGTAATTGGCAGAATTATTACCTTCGTTGTCTCGCTGTGAAAGATCGGGCAAAACTCTAGGATCGATGGGGTTGATCCGTATCAATAAGAATCTGGTGACCATCGGCTGTTCTGATGCTGAGAAAGTTCGGTTTGCGGCACACTTGTTAGAAGGACCCGCCGCTAGCTGGTGGGGCAACTTTCAGATCACTCACCCAATTGAGGAGGTCACTTGGGAACTATTCCAAGAAGGTTTCCGCACTGCACACATATCAACTGGGGTGATGAGTCTGAAGAAGAGAGAGTTCCGCAACCTGCGACAGGGTAACCGCACAGTGGCTGCATACATAGAAGAGTTCAACAATCTGGCACGCTATGCGGCGGACGACGTCGACAACGACACTAAAAGGAGGGAGAGATTCCTGGATGGTCTGAATGATGAACTAGCTATTCAGCTGTCAGTTGTCTACGCGCCCAACTATCAGTCCCTAATCGACAAAGCCACTATTCTAAAGAGCAAACAGAGGCAGGCTGAGAACAGGAAGAGGAAGCACACCTTTGAAAAGCATTATGCTGGGCCACCCCAGAAGATGCGTGGCTTCCAGGATGGCAGTGGAAGCCCTGGATTCCACAAGCATTCTAACAATGGACACCAACATGGTGGAAACAACCACAACCACGGCCACAACCCCAATGGAGGCTATCGGGGCCACAACCACAATGGAAATGGAAACCACCATGGGCAGCATCGTCACAACCCTTCAGAGAAGAGGACATCAGTCAAGTGCAATGCTACTCATGCAAGAAGATGGGACACTACTCCAATGAGTGCCCAGAGAAGAAGACTGATCAGGCAACCAAACCCAACTTATTCCGAAGGGGCATGTGAACCATATGGACGTGGAAGAAGTCATGGATCAACCTGACCTGGTGATTGGTAAGTTCTTGATCAATTCGTATCCAGCACTCATACTTTTTGATTCTGGAGCATCACATTCATTCATCTCAAGAGCATTTGCGAATAAACATAATTTACCTACCAACACCCTGGGTAAACCTATGAGGGTGAGTTCTCCTGGGGGAGAAATGTTAGCAAAATCAGGGAGTAAACCCCTAACCCTAGACATTGGGAGTCACCAATTCCCCACTAAACTGATCGTACTAGAAAACCAAGGTCTTGACATCATACTAGGTATGGATTGGCTAGCACAGTATAGGGGACAGATAGACTGTTCTAGCAGAGCAATCATTCTCACCACCCCCGAGCAGAAAAGGATCAGATACCAGTCCTTCTATGGGTCAAAGGAGACTAAGCTTAATTCTCTTAAGGGGGTTAGCATGGAAGAGATACCTATAGTGAAGGATTACCCGGACGTGTTTCCGGAGGAACTACCAGTAATGCCACCAAATAGAGATGTAGAGTTCCTCATAGAATTACTACCCAACACAGGACCGATAGCCAAGAGACCTTACCCAATGTCAGTGGAGGAACTTAAGGAACTTAAGACACAGCTTGAAGAACAGTTAGGAAAGGGGTTCATCCGCCCAAGTTCGTCCTCATGGGGAGCCCTGTTCTGTTTGTGGAGAAGAAGGACAAGAGTATGAGGTTATGCATGGATTATCGTTCCCTGAATGAAGTGACCATTAAGAATAAATACCCACTACCGAGGATCAATGATTTATTTGACCAGTTAGAAGGAGCTACAGTATTCTCTAAGATCGATCTTCGGTCAGGATATTTTCAATTAAAGATCAGAGAACATGACATTCCAAAAACAGCCTTCGTCACGAGATATGGACTCTACGAGTATACCGTCATGCCATTCGGGTTGACCAATGCCCCAGCATACTTCATGAACATGATGAACAAGGTGTTCATGGAGTTCCTAGACAAGTTTGTTGTCGTCTTTATCGATGACATACTGATCTACTCCAAGAACAAGGAAGAACATGAAGAACACCTACGTCTAGTCATGGAGAAGCTCAGAGAGCATAAGTTATATGCCAAATTCAGCAAGTGTGAATTTTGGCTACAAGAGGTTGGATTCTTGGGACATATAGTATCAAGAGAAGGTATTGCAGTTGACCCTGCAAAGGTCGCAGCAGTAATGGAATGGTTGTCTCCCAAGACAGTAGCAGAGATACGCAGTTTCTTAGGTTTGGCAGGGTACTATCGGAGATTCATTGAGAACTTCTCCAAGATAGCTAAACCCATGACAGAATTGCTAAAGAAAGGGAAGAAGTTTGAATGGACAGAAGCTTGTGAAGCTAGCTTCCAAGAGTTGAAGAAACGATTAGTGTCAGCCCCAGTCCTATGCCTACCTGATCTGGAGAAAGATTTCCAGGTTTACTGTGATGCCTCTCGCCAAGGTTTAGGATGCGTCTTGATGCAGACAGGCAAGTAGTATCTTATGCCTCAAGGCAACTCAAGAAGCATGAGGGCAATTATCCCACACACGATCTTGAGTTGGCAGCAGTGGTGCATGCATTGAAGACTTGGAGGCATTACCTGATGGGAAAGCGTTGTGAAGTGTTCACTGACCACAAGAGTTTGAAGTATATTTTCACTCAGAAGGAGCTGAACTTGAGACAGAGAAGTGGTTAGAACTAATCAAGGATTATGATCTGAGTCTACAGTACCACCCTGGCAAGGCTAATGTAGTGGCCGACGCCTTAAGTCGTAAGGTTTATGTAAATGGCCTCACGGCGGGAGAATTACCCGAGGACTTGTGCGAACAGTTTAAGGAGCTAAGATTGGAAGTAGTGTCAGAAGGATATGTGGCATCACTAGAAGTTCAGCCCACATTGATGGATAAGATCAGAGAAGCACAAAAGACCGACAAAGAGATGGAAGAAATCAGAGTTAACATGAGCAAGGATAAAGCAAAGGATTCCGCAAGATGAACAAGGAACCCTATGGTTCGAAAATCGTATTTGTGTACCCTGTGACGGAGCTTAGGGATCTAATTCTGCAAGAGGCTCATGATTCACCATACTCTATCCACCCTGGCAATACAAAGATGTACATGGATATAAAGGGTAGATTTTGGTGGAGTAATCTGAAGAAAGACATAGCTAAGCACATCGCATTATGCGACGTGTGTAATAAAGTTAAAGCAGAACATCAGAAACCAGCCGGACTACTACAACCCTTGCCTGTGCCTGAATGGAAGTGGGAAAGATAGGCATGGACTTCATCACGGGTTTACCCAGAACCAAGTCCGGATATGATTCTATATGGGTAGTAGTGGATCGTTTGACCAAGGTGGCTCACTTTATTCCCGTAAAGACCACTTACACCAGTGCTAAGCTAGCAAAGTTGTACATCAATAGGATTGTGTGTCTGCACGGTGTGCCGAAGAGCATTGTTTCCGACAGAGGAACACAATTCACATCACATTTTTGGAAGCAACTACATGAGTCCCTAGGGACTAGGCTAGAGTTCAGCACTGCATTCCACCCACAAACTGATGGACAAACAGAAAGAGTGAACCAAATCCTGGAGGATATGCTGAGAGCATGTGCGTTAGATTATGGGTCTAGTTGGGATGATAATCTGCCATATGCTGAGTTTTCATATAACAATAGTTACCAGGCCAGCATTGAGATGGCACCATTTGAGGCCTTGTATGGGAGGAAATGCACCACCCCATTGTTATGGAGCGGTGTGGAGAGCGCAGTTTGTTTGGACCAGACATCATTCAAGAGGCCGAAGAGAAAGTCAGATTGATTAAGGATAGACTAAAGATAGCTCAGTCTAGGCAGAAGAGCTACGCAGATTCTAAGCGTAGGGAAGTTACGTATGAGATCGGAGATAGACTTATCTTAGAGTTTCCCCACTACGTGGCGTGAAGCGGTTCGGAATCAAAGGAAAGTTAGCACCGCGATTTATTGGACCATACAAAATTCTCTCTCGTAAGGGAGAAGTAGCATATGAACTAGAACTTCCAGAAGTACTTTCAGCAGTACACAAGGTGTTTCACGTGAGTCAGTTGAAGAAGTGCCACCCAGAAATGGCAGAGACCCTTGAAGGATACAATACCTTTAGAGGAAGTTCAACTCGAGAGTGATCTCACTTACGAAGAAAAACCTATCAAGATCTTAGAAACAACAGAAAGACTTACTCGTACCAAGACAATCCTGCTCTGCAAAGTTCAGTGGAATCACCACACCGAAGAAGAAGCCACTTGGGAAAGAGAAGAAGATCTTCGTGAAGACCACCCACACCTCTTTGCTATCCCATCCGAATCTCGAGGGCGAGATTCATCTTAAGGGGGTTAGATTTGTAACATCCCAATTTTCAAATTCCAAAAGCATGCATACATTCATCATCTCATCTGCATTCCATTTAAATTTTATAAATTATAAACTCAACAATGAACCTATTTATCTTTTATTTTAAATTTTCACAAAAGTGTATTTTAATTTTATCAAATTATTTTGTATCGAAGGACTACCATTAGGTTCTGTTTTGCACAAGCTTTCCAAAACATATTTTAAAATAAATTTCTGAAAATAATTGAACCAAGAACTGAAAACAGAAAAAGAAAAGAAAAGAACAAAAAAAAAGGGTTAGCCGGGCCAGCTGAGCCGGCCCAGCAATTTCCTGCCGCACGCGCCGCGCTTAGGAGCCCAGCAGCAGCCCAACCCAGCAGCGCGCTTGCTCTCTCACTGACTAGCGGGCCCCACCCGTCAGCGCCTTCGTCCTCAACCTCCACCCCGCTCTCCCGCACTGGAACTGCCCGCCCACGTCGCCCACGTCGAGCACGCTCCCCACTCCCCCACGTCTCGCAACGGCACACTGACCCGCGCCTTTAAAACCACATCCCATCCTCTCCATTTTCCCCAGCACGCGCGCCCTCATACCACCGCCCTTCCACCGAATTTCGTCGCCGAAGATCGCCATGGCCGCCGCCGTTCTTCACTGATTCCGGTGAGCACAGACTGCACCGCCCCCTCTCGTCCATCCCCTCGACTTCGCCGCCCCTTCGCGCACCCCCCTAACTTGTTTCCGTCCCCTGCCGTGCACTAGATCGAGCGGAGCTTCCTCGACCGACGCCGCCGTCCGCCAGCTCTGCTTCAATGAGGAACCACCGACGCCCCGGAGCACCCCCGTCCACCCCGACCATGCCATCGACCCTGCCTCGAGCTCCTCCTTCCTTCGGTGAGTCCGCTGCATCCCCTGGCCCTCTCCCCCGTCGCGTCCATGCACGCCGGCAATGGCGCCGCCGGAGCCGCGCCGGCACAACGCGCTACTCGGTTTAGGTCAGTAGGATCTTGACCATCCGATCGCGATCGAACGAATCACGTTAGATCACTCGCCGAACCGGTACGGGCCAATCACGTTGCGCCACGTCGCCGTGTTTATTTTTAATCCGTCTGAAAATTTATAAATAAAACAGAAAACAATTCAAACTTCAAAAATTCATAACTTTCAAACCATAAATCCAAATTTAACAAACTTTATACCGTCGGAAAGCTATGAACTTGTAGTTTAATTTAGAAACATTAGTTTTCCATTTTTCATTTATTAAAATTGATCAAATTACAGAGGGACATTTCGGCCATTTAATTCAAAACTTGAGTTTTAAAAATTATTTTGAAATGAATCTTTTTTATAAATGTCAAAAATTAACTCCTCTGTCCAGAGAGACTAACACGCTATTTTATCTATTAATAAAAGATCAAAGGTATCAAATTTACTTGTAAACGCTCTAGTGTTTCAAAAATGTTTTCAAATATTAATGATGCATTAAACTTTGCTCATTTCATCATGCATCATTTAGAAACGAGAGAACTAATAAAGTGTACTACTCTCTTAATAATGTTGTTTGCATCCATACATGCATATCATTGTTTTTGTGATGTGCATGTGTATTGAATTGTTGTATGTTTGTTGTCTTTTAGATTGTGCGGAGTCTCTCACGTGTTGTGAAGAGTGTAACTTCAACTCTTCAGTTGGCCAAGGCAAGTGACACCATAAAAGTCCTACTACTTTTACTACTCTGCACTTAGTGTTTTCAGTAGTATGCATGATAGGCTTGTTACTGAATATTATACTATGCTATGCTCCTATTAGTGTGTAGCCATCCCCCACCCAGAACTTTGTAGTATGGAACTTAGTATAGTCATGCTATGAAAAATGTTTTGATTAGTTGGATAGTGATGAAAACTAATAACTAATCAATGAACTACATGGGTGCTGGTTGGAGAACCATGGTGGGTGACTACTCAGGGGGTCCATGTCTATGGTTCATGTCTATGGTAATTTGCCCTTGGTGGAAGTGCACAATTGTGGAAAGTCACCCAGGCTTAAAGAGATTGTAGACTCTCCTTGTTCAGTAGCTTCTAGTGCAGCCACATGTCATATGGGCTCTGTCTTGATGGAGTAAGTTGCGCGGACTCATCCCGGCTTGACAGGTGGTGGTAGAGGTTTATAGGTGAAGCGCGTCAGGCCATTATGGGGTGGGAAAGTTCTTCCGAAATATCTCGTCTCAGTTTTCTCTTTTCCATTTCATAATAGGTTGCAATGGAGGAGGGAATGATTGGGTCTTGTGGTGAAAGTGCACACCCTCTCGAGAGTTAAAACTAAGTATACTTAGCCGTGTCCCCGGTTATGGACAATTTTGAGCAACTAGACCGGGAAGCTGTTGAAGATCTCCTCATCCCAATTTCTTAAATAAAACTTGATGGGTGAACAAGGGATGGGAGCTCACTGATGTCTATCAGTGGTGCTTGCCATGAGTAGTTGTCAAAGGTGTTCACTGATGTCTATCAGTGGTACTCTTTGTCTATGATGAAAATTGTTTTACAAATGATAGGATAAAACTGGCTTTATGCAAAACAGCCTCAAAACTCCACTTAGCCAAATATTCATGTAGAATATAGGTTGCCATTATATCCACATAAGTGTCATCTTGCCATCACAATTCAATTGTGCTGACCCGTATAGTTGGGCTGTAACTCACCGTTGCAGGTCCGTCAGACGATGAGTGAGGTTGCGACAGGGTTTTGAGTCTACAACCAACATGCTTGCCTGTGGCACATGAAGATGATGGGCTCACTGTATCATTTGCTTTCCGCTGTGTGTTTTCTTTGGTTTGAGCTAGCCTTCGGCTATGCACCTTGTATCGAATCTTTTAAATTCTGGATCATCGTGTAATATACTTTGATACAATGTTATGGTATTGCATCTCAAACTGTGTGTGCTAGCAAGTCGATCCAGGGACTAGCACGTTACACGGGGAATCCCAACCTTTGTTAAAAGGTGGGGGTTCTACAGATGGGATCAGAGCACTGTGTTGCCTGTAGGTTCGTGACCCTAGGTTGGTTTTAGAACATAGGAAAGACCATAGGACAAAAGCTATATACTATTTATCTTATACAAAAAAATGCTTTATAAAGAGAGTTGACTTTGCATTTATTTGTTTCACCATTTCATCTCATAACACTTGTCTAATCTTTTACCTCCTCTCTCAAAATTGTTTTTGTAGATGTCCACCTTCACGCACCGAATTGTGGCTTGAAACGGAGAGACTGAGCACTTTGATCAGCAGCTAGCTGAACTGGCCCAGTTGGTCAGGATACCTCCGCCAATATTTCAGGGTCAGCTGTTGTACCAGGAGTACGGCATCGAGAGGTGGCTGATTGAGACGACGATTCCGGCTCGCATTGACGACCCCACGACTCGGGAGGAGATCTATGAGGAGAGGTACCCTGAAACTCCTTTCTCGCGAAGAAGTTTGAAGCGCGCCACGACCGTCGAGAACTGTTCATCCTGCAAGCTGACACTTCTCCAAGTGTCCAGATCCACTGGACGCTCCGTTGGCTCCTCCAGTTGAGCATCAGCTTCTGGCACCCCGACCAAGAACCAGTGATCCCTCCACTCTTCCCATCTGGATTTGGTTTCCATGAGGGGGAAAGCCCACTTGATGTTCGGACGAAAGTAGACGTGACGCTGCCTCCCATCCAGCCTTGGCCCCCAATGCGAGGGTAGAAGAAGTGGCGGAACAGCGCCACGGATGGCATCACTCCGACGAACGCCTCGCAGGTGTAGGTGAAGACCGCCAGGTCGAGGATGGCGCCGGGCGTCAGATGCAAGAGCTTCAGCTGATACGCGCGCAAGATCTCCATGAAGAAATCCGAGAAAGGGGGGACGAGCCCCTGTTGCAAAAGCACAAGAGAGACACTAGCACAAGCTCACAAATCAGGGCACAAAATTGCTCAACTCTACTAGTATCCAACAGCACGAAAAACAGCTCCACAGTCAACAACTTTCAGTTTCTTTTCCAATTTCTCTTTTCTCCTTTTTTTATACTTCTTTTTCTATTTTACCAAACCAGCAATGTAGTCAACGTCCGGGGCACTGTAGCTATAGGAAAAATTGAGCAGCCCTAGAGCAAGGAATATGCTAGTCTCGTAGGTAAGTTTCTACACAAAAGGAAAGGCTTGCTAGGGTTGCAAAACGGACAGGAAAAGGACTCTATGTGGACTCGGAGCAAAGAAAACGAAAATAGCAGGAAACAACTCGGGACTCCGACTCGAACACAAACTGACCTCTTTTTGGTATTTTTCTGTTTAGACTCCGACTCAAACTTCGAAACAAAGAAACTAACAGAAACCTAGACTTCTACGACTCGGACAAGAAAAGGTACGTAAAGGAAAATAAACGACGAGCAACTAAAACTTGTAAACCGATGCAATCTAGTGCTATGGCAAAATCTAAACCTAATATTTTCGTGGGGCTTTTTCTGTATAGGACGAAAAACAGTAAATCTACGGGGATGGATTTGTGGATGCTCACCGAGTAAACGCTGGAAATCTGATACCAAGATGATAAGGGGTTGCCCGATCTTCTCAGTGAGCCGATGATGGATGAATGATGGATATGTAGATAACTCGCGAGATGCTCTCGAACTCTCTGGTTGCTCCCCTGTTGCCAATGCAACAGCTCTTCAACCCAATGGATATTCGCAACACCACATGCTTGCGCAACGTAGCCGCCGACCACGAGCGGTTTTGCATTCCCCCAATTCCCAGTGGAACGACAGATCACACTCAAACTTCGGTAACAATAATCTCCAGAGCGCAACACAGTGGAGAGGTTGAATTCCTGAGCACAACACAGAGGAACTCGAATATAGATGAAAGCTTCAAGCAATTCGATATAGGGTTTATCTTTAAACGCGGTCTAACTCTCTATGGTGCAGCCCTTGGCTATTTAAAGGGGCTGGCCGAAACTAGGACTCAATTTGGACATGAACCCAAACCTGGTTCGACTCAGACTGATACAAACCGACCCATGGAGGGTTCGGCCTAACATGCCACGCAGGCCTAACTCGTGTGGTGCACCTTAGACGTATAAACACCGCATCATTGGCTGTCCTAGTGCGCCACCTCGATGGTCTTCAAGCGTGGCTGATTTCCTTGACGTTCCCTTGTGCGCCTGCCTCCCTCTCCTCCCTCGCGCACTTGCTGATATTGGAAATCAGTGAATGTTCTTCTCCTTGCTGTAGCTCCTCGCCTCCTCCAATGCTTGTGTTATTAATAAACCTGATCATACATAGATGCATAGACTTAGGCAGTATAAAATTCTCATCAACACAAACATCATATTCAATTAAGAGTGAGTTCACATGTTGCTCAAGTAACTTGGTTCGAGCTCTTGTCATTTCTCCAATCCTCACTTCATTAGCTTTGTCTTGTACAACAACATCAACAATAGGAGAAGATGGTAAAGAACTAGGGATGCGCTCATCATAGGTATGCATGAAAGTGTATATATAGCTTTTCCAAAATAAAACCCTAGATGGGAGGATATGATAGCATATCCCAATCCTTTTGTTTATAAAATTTTGGGGAACTGCTTACCCCAGTTCAAACTCTGTTTTGTTGGATGTTAGCTTGTTGTAGACATGCTTGGTTGCTTTTGCTATGGTTGTGTATGTGCGATCGTTTGAGCAAAAACCTTAGGTTTAATTTTTATAAACCTGCTGGTAGATCCTATGTTGATTGTTGGTGTGAGCCCCTGCCATGCCATCTTTTAAATGCATGGAGTATGGTAGAAATATCATACTGTTTTTAATAAAAATCTTGTGGAGTGTTAATCTCTTGAGTGCTAAACTCTAATATGTTGTAGAAAAAGTTATTAAATGGGGTATAGATGGATCATTCAAGAATTATCTTGTATAACCTCCTTAATCTCGAGGACGAGATTCTTTTAGGGGGAAAGGTCTGTAACACCCCGAAAATTGAAACCTAATTTTAGTGGTGTTTTATGACACCTAAAAAACTTTTTCTCTTTTCCTAAATATTTCTTCAAATCTTTGAGGATGAATTGACTTGGGAATTGCTCCCTCAAGAATTTTCCCAGTGATCCACGGACCACTCCATCACCCATGATAATTTTGATGCTTAGGTTTTCCCTCGAAAACCCTAGCCCTAATTATCGAACCTTTAAACCCTTTTCTCCACCTACCAAAGGAAAGCCTATTTCCATAGCTAGAGAAATTCCACTAAAAATACCAGAGGACTCCCATATCCATATAAAGACAATCCATGCAAAAATATTGCATGCTTCAATGCAATATTTTCAAGTTGGGCACTGTTTTCCAAAATGCCATTTTTGATCCAGAAATGTTTGAGTCAAGATATGCATCTCCATAAATTCTGATAAATTCAGGGGATGAATATTTTTGCATCCCCTACACTTCATCTTTTGGGACCAAACCCATTTGAGCAACTTTTGACCCACTTCCTTCCTAAGTCCCTTTTCCTGCCTTTTTGAAATCTTCAAGCAAACCCATACCTAGATAAATCCTATGACCATGGGACTTGATCACCTTGACCACATGGTCCATAGACACACACATCCAGAAGACCACCCCAAGGTGAAGTATGGAAATTCACATTTCCATGACCATGCCATTGTGTCCATTTTTGGACACCATGTGGAAATCCAATTTACCAATGTCCAATTGAGCTCGAACTCCATAGACACCCTCCTTATGCCACAAGTACTCAGTGGTAATGTTTGGGAATTTTTTGAGGAGTGCAAGACCCTTGACGTTTCATCGAGCACCTTGTGTGCGTTAGCGTTTTGGAAAAACGTGTGTTACCAAGTGTGGAGTTTTTGCGGGTGACCTCTGTAGTAGCATAGGCCTCATCCTTAGTAACCTGTGGGTACCTTCCTTTTTTCTTTTTGGTGCCCTAAATCATCGGGAACGCGACGACGCCGCTCGCGTCGCGCTCCGGACATGCCGTTGTCGGCATGACCCGATGCAAACCCCAGCCCCTGCCTTATCCCTTGCTGCAGTACCACCACATGCGCCACTATATCTCCAGCATAGCCTCCCTATCCTCTCCCTCTCCTTATCACTCACCTGTAGCTGGAGAAACGTAAGCCATGACCTCAAAAAGCAAGTTAATGGCCACCACCTAATTCTCCTCCCCTCCCTCTATATAAGGCTACCCAAGCAGCCCGGACAAACGTTAGTCACTCCTCCCCATTTCCCCCCCCCCTGCACTCTCCATTCAGTGCCCACAAGTGAGGGAGAGCCACACAAAATCTCCACAAAATTTCCACCATGGCCGGAGCTCCTCGAGCTCGTGTGCGTGCGTGGGAGGCTGCCCCGCCGTCGGCCTCGCCCTTCCCGGCCGCGGTGCGCCACCACCGGACCTTCCCTGCCGCCGGCCGGCCTCCCGGCGCCCTCCCTGGCCATCCCCGGCCGGTCGCCGCACGCTCCAGTGCGTGAGCAGCGGAGGAAGAAGACCCAGTCGATCCCCTGTTCTGTTTTTCTTTTTTTTTTTCTTTCAAACCTTTTTTTTCTGGCCCAGCACAACAGACAGCTGCACGGCAGCCTTGGCCTGCCAGCGGCCCAGCTAGGCGCAGTAGCGGCCCATTTGCGGCCCGATCTGGTTTTTTTTCACGAAACTGTTTTTCTTTTTCCTGCTGGACATATTTTCAAACGTCAATATCTTTTAAACCGTAGCTCCGTTTTCGGTGATTCAAATTCCTAAATTTTCGTCACGACGAGATTTTTCCGTTGGTACTGGTTTTGTTGTCTTTGAAAATATTTAGTCTCATTGACTTTATTTAACGTGGTGTTTTCCGTTCTGGGGTTTAGTCGTTTTTCGAGTTTTCGACGCGCGACGACGCCGAGACCTCCCGGATCTTCTGGAACCCGTCTCCTAAGGCAAGCTAACCCCTTGCTATGAGCAGTTCAGCAGTGTTTGTTTGTTTATTTACTTATTGCCATGCCGAGTGTTTATATTTTTGTCTGTGGACTGTTATACTTATGCATGTCCGTTGTTGTTCGTGTTTAGTATGAAACTTGTAATATTGCTCCTGCCCTATTGCTTGTTTATTTATCGTACTTGCTGGTTATATTATGTATTGTTAATATTTATCAAACACACATCATTCTTGAGACAATGGACTGGGGGAACCGCCGCCGTCTCAATAAAAAACATTAACGTTGATCTGTGATGGCGCTAGTCGGAGCTAGCTCCGCCACAGTCACCCGATCGACGATAACCAACTGTGCTATCTTTTGTAGTTGATCTGTGATGGCGCTGGTCGGAGGTATCTCAGCCACAGTCACCCGATCGACGCAAACCAATTGTGATATCTTTTGTAGTTTTTCTGCGATGGCGCTGGTCGGAGGTAGCTCCGCCACAGTCATCCGGTTGACGTTTCTTTTCTAGTCAAACGAGAAGGCGCTGGTCGGAGGTAGCTCCGCCACAGTCATCCGGTTGACATTTCTTTTCTAGTCAAACGAGAAGGCGCTGGTCGGAGGTAGCTCCGCCACAGTCATCCGATTGACGCTTTTTGGACATTGATACGTGGTGGCGCCATAGTCGCCCGGTCAATACAAACTACTGTTCTTGAAATATTATGTTGCTAATGTCTTGTCGTTTGATGATATATTATTATGATATTGTGATTTATGTGATGGACTAATCCTCTTTGTTTGAACTTGTTATGATGAAACTTGATTAAATGAAACACCCCTCCAAACATCGATAGGGTCAGTCCATAGTGCCACTAATCTGAACATCGAAAGCACTGCCACTGTCGCTCATATGGGCGGGCCTTGACCTACGTAACCTATTGAGCCTCCTTTGATGCTACCATTTTGGCAAGTCTAGTCGGTTACCTTTGTGGTCGGGGCTAGTCTTGCGAAGGTTCCGGAGCTAGGCGTCGCTCATTGGTTGGGAACGTGCCGGATTCACTTCGTCATAAGACATAGAGTTATGTCGGTAGCTATACAGGGAGTGTCTTGGTAGCGTGAATGGTCAGGTGAGTGTATCTTGCTGAGTTCATCTTAGGGATGATATCCTAAAGTACCGGCTGAGTGTGGTGCACTTAGATGGGTGGTATCTGCAACCTCTCGAGAGTGTCAAATCTGGATGTCTAGCCTCGTTCCAAGGTTATGGAACAACAGTTCAGTGTCGGTCACACTATTGTCTTTGTCGTGTCAGGAGGTTAAACTTAAGATCGGTTTGAAAGAATTAATGAACAATCTGATCTCACTAAAAAAAAAGATGATGCAGGGAATGTTGCATTGAGATGTTGATGGCTACCCATGATATAGGATGGCGGTGTGATCGTTGGGAGCCTAGAGTTAGGCCTGAGCCAACATCAACCGTGCATGGCCAGAGTGGAAAGATGACCCATTGTAATTAAAATTATGATGTTGTGGGCTTGACAAATGTCTTGGGTTGAGAGTTAGCTCATATGTGTTGGTCACATGGCAAGCTTTCAACATGCTCTTCATTTTATTTAGTTGATATCATGTACTTTTGCTTATGGATGCTTATCATGGGTGAAATAAATGTGGAGACAAAGCAAGTTTAAATGAGTTTGTATAAATGGTTAGAGAGACGCCTGGGCCGCTAATCTAAGCCATGCATCATTCATGGTGGAAATTTACTTACATACTATGGTGAACCGTCAGTGATACACCTTATAGTAAAAAGCTATCCCAATGGTAAATAAAAAGGGTGTTGAGATTGTTTATTTTGTTTGTTTGTCTTGTCATTTTGATATGGGCTTGTTCCATATCCTGGGACAAGAGGTACCCCAGTTGACGCTCTTAATGATACTATTATTACTTACAATGATATTTAACTTGAACTTACTTTGTTTCCCAAGTTGAGTAACACCATGGTGTAGGTACTTGTATTCAAGGGGCATGAGACATTCAACCTATACTTTGTCAAGCACACTACTCATATTTGCTTTCACTTTAAACTTTAATCATTCAAGATGCTATGATAGGGGTAATGAGAGCTTAACACCAAGGATTACCACCTTGCAATCATTAACTTAAGTAGAAGAGTTTGGAAGTTAGATGAAACTTATTCATGCTTTACCCTACTCATTTATATATCTTTCCAAAGTGTCCACCTTTTATATTCAGATTTTCATGAATACTCTATGACCATTATAGGATGTTCTTACTTTTCATTATGCATACATGTGGTCCATAGTACTTTCTTTCATGTTACACTTTGTGAATTATCATTGAACATCGTTGCATTAAATACTTGATATCACTTCATAATCTATCTTGCATATTGCTACTCCTTTCAAGAATGAATCATTTGACTCTATGTAGCAATTGTAATCATCTTTGATATCCATTGATGGTATTAAAATGCAAAGTCCATGTTAGTTTTATCACCTTCATACTCGAGGACGAGTATTGGTTAAGCTTGGGGATGTTGATGCATGTAAAATGCATACATGAACTTTACATTTTATTACTTGATATTCCAACTTATTTGCATCATATATGGGTTATATTTATGTTTTAAAATGATATTAGGGGATAATTCATAGTTTCCCCATTTATTTGGAATTAACCCTGCAGAACCAGAAAACCCCTTTTTCCATGTTTTTGACTTTCAGGGACCAAACGACGTCTAAATGAACTAATACTTTACGGGTCCCAATATTTGGAAATAAGAAGACGTACGAGCCAAGGATCCACGAAAAAGGAAGTCAGAGAAAAAAATAGATGGTCCCACGTGGCCAGATTCCTTGGCCGTGTGGGACCACCTCTTTTATTCCTCGTGGCTCCGATGTCGTCCGTTTTCGTCTCTGTGGTTTCGTCTTGACCTAAAAACGTCTATAAAAATAGTCCCCCGAGGAGTTTCATGAGGAGGCAGTGGAGAAACAAACAATCATGAAACAAAGAGTCAGAAGGCTGCCGCCGGAGAAGATCGGAGGGGGGAAACGCCGCCGGAATCACCTCCGGAGGGCACCACCCTCCTCCGGCATGTTCATCATCAACATCTACAGCAAGATCATCTCCATCTCTCCACTGTAAACTCTTGGCAAATATGATATATGATGCAATATACTATTCCCTTGATCTATTGTGTCTCCCCATCTATGTTTGAGAAGTGATTTGTTCATGGCAATAGTGAAATAGTTCGTTGATTGGTTGCATACAAGTTTTGTTATCTTTTATGATTGTCTTGATGTACAATGTATGAGTGCACGCATATATTGGGGAATGTATGTAAGGTGATCACCGTAGTGTAATGGATTGAGTAGGACGGGTCGGAGTACTAAGACAGAAACCGTGGTCTGAGACTTGAAGTTACATTATGGGGGATATATATGGGGGACCCTAGAACTTAAGGCTATGGTGGGACAATTATGTCTTAATAATTCTTGTGCTGCACATTTACTTGGCCATGAGATCCATCATAAGAGTTGTGTAATTTGCTCATTTACTTGGCTACACCTATTTATGGCTCCTTCCTAGAAGAAACAATTAAGACTGAAACATGTGCTTCACTAATTGTGACAACCACACGAATGAAATAACAATTGCTAGAACATTTGCTCCCTTGAGATATTTGCTACTTGAGATATTTGATACTTGCTACTTTGAGAAACTTGCTTGAGAAAACTGCTGAGAGAAACTTGCTCTAAGAAACTTGCGTTTGAAACTTGATTGAGAAACTTGTTACTAGATAAACCCATTCCACATCACTTGCTTCCATTAGTTAGTTCCTTTCATATTTAAATTTATTGCTTTGCATAAAAGGCCATATAAGAGGGTTATAGGGCTTTAGAGAATAGATAGTTTACCTTCAGCTCCTCGTGGGTTCGACACTCAAATACTTATCGAATTGTGCTACAGTGATTCCTTGCTCTTGGGGATTATCAAGTACTTTTCTGGCGCCGTTGCCGGGGAGCGTTGTGCTAAGCTTTTATTCTTGTTTGCATTGCATACTAACATATAAATCTAAAACACAAAAAAATTATAAAATGGAAAACAACCAAACAATTATAGAATTGTATAATATCTATCTTGAGTTAGGACATGAAGTGTTTGAGGAGAAAATTAAATTTTATTTGCATAACAATCATGTTTGTGGTAGTACTAATTCTTTGAACACCTTTATTGCTAATGCTAAGGAAAACCTTAAGCTTGGGGAAGTTTGTTTTGATGAATATGGTATTTTTAGTCCCCCTACTATTGAGGATGAAAGTGATTTAATTGAGTTTGATGATCCATTATGCTCATTAGATGATAAGTCTTTATGTGGTGATTCTATTCAAAACTATGTGGTTATGTTTAACTTTAATGCTTGCAACTATTATGAGAGAGGGAGAGATAAGAATCCCCTTTATGTTTCTATGTTATTTAAAATGCAAGCTATTGATTATTATATGCATTGGTTACCTCAAATTTGTTGTTATTTATTCATATATAAAATTCCAATGCATAGGAAGAGAGTTAGACTTAAAAGTAAATTGTTTAATATTCTGTGGTGTGTTCCTTATGCTTTAACTTCCTATTCGGTTTGAACACACTTTATATCTTTACAACATGTAAAATATCTTTACCTACTGTTTTGTGACAATTAGTTTAAGATTTTCATTTTATATAAAATTTGGGAAAGTAAATGAGAAGGATGAGTAATGGAGAAGTTGGGGTCGACCTTGAACATGTGTTGTTCATGCCAATGGAACCGTTGCAAAGTCTCTATCATTAAAACTTTTCCCAAAGCTAAAACCAAATAAAAAGAGTGTTTATGTTGTATATATTTGCTTCTTCTTTTGCCTTTTTGCTAAATCAAAAACAACAAAAATATTTTCTTTCTTCTTTGTTTGTTTCTCTTGAACCTTTCTTGGTTTTGCTTCTTTTTTATTTCTTCAGTTTGATTTTCGGTTTTTGAGTCAAGGTGCTTGTTTACTACTGTAACATCACCTTTGTATCTTATTTTTCATATTTATGGAAAGAATAACCTCTTTTGAGAGGTAGGATCAAACAATAGTAATTTGCTGTCCAGAAAAAAGATTCCTAAGCTTTACTGCGAAAAATGTTAAAAATCACAGAAAAGGAATTTTGACCTGAAATTTCGTGTCAGCAATATTCAGTTATTATTACACATTTCATTAGTTCAAAGTTTTCTGATTTGAGCAACGTAAGTGCCTCTGAAAATTCACTCTTTACGGGCTGTCCAGTTTTTGACAGATTCTGTCTTTATTTTGCATTACTCTCATTACTTGTGTTTTGTGTGGTTCTTTGGATCAAAGAACAATACACAACCATAGTAACATTAGTTAATGTTTAGAATCAACTCATGATATGTCTTTTCTGTACTTATGTGGATTTAATTTATGGAGACACTAACCCCTCTAATCAAGTTTTATGATGAGTTTTGTGTAAAGAGAATTTTCAAGTGGAAGAGTTGAGGGTGATGAACAAATATCAAGAGGGACAAACACTCAAGCTTGGGGATGTTACCCCTAGGCTCACCCTACATATATCAAATAAGTACAAGAATTTAAGCTTGGGGATGCCAAGCCACCTCACTCCAACCATCTTGATACCAAGTAAGAAGCCTAGCTATATGGCTATAAAGAAAGCGCTTTACGGGAGGCAACCCGGTTGTTTTTATTTGTGATTTTTTTGTGTCCTCTTGCTGTAACAAGAGACTTAGTTTTTAGTTTAGTTTCTGGAATTTTTAATAAAGTGCCAAGTTTTACCCATTTTGGTTTGAAAAAGTTGCTTATAGCATTCGGAGATTTTATTCCTGCACGAATCTGTGCACGGTATGATTTTTAATTCTTATTCTGTAACTCCGAATGAGCTGATATTTGAACTGTAGTTGCAACTTTTCATCCTCTGTATGCATGAATTTTTTCGGAATTTTTCGACAAAGTTAAGTAGGGTAGAAAAATACGTTTTGCTGCTGCTGTTTTTCTGGACAGATTCTGTCCCATTTTGTTTGATGCATTTTTTGAACTTTTAACTTGAATCTTTTTTATCCAATTGAGTTTATAAGTAGGCATACAACATTATACACTTTCTGGACATTCATATGAATTTTTGTCTAAGGATTATATGCAGCAAGAAATCTATTTGTCTATCACTACTAATGTCACCCCACAGAAAAGAAATGGGAGAAACGGTGTTTTGAAGTTTTTTCACAGGGATTAGAGGAGATGCACCAAGAGCTATCCAAGGATGGTGAAGACCATAAGCTTGGGGATGTGAAGACAACCCCACTGGACCTACACACTCTCGGTTTGCACACGTCTAACTTCTGTTTTTCGATCAATGCACCTTATCGCATAAACTTGGAGCGTTTTTTGTTTGCTTTTTATTTTGGTTTGATTTTTATTTTGTGAGACCACCACCATCATTTATATATGAAAGAGGTACTGGAAATTTGGGTTGAATTAAGTTGGATGCTATTAAAAGATTGGGAAAGGGATGTTTAAGTTGATTCAAAAAGATACATATAGTTGCATGATTCATATGCTTTGTTAATGAGTGTTAATATGCAAGTGTTTTATCAAGAGCTATCTTTTATTCATGTTTTGATGCTGAATGTTACTTTACTTTGTTTAACATGGATTGGTTAGTTCTATGGACACTCATGCATGCATTTAGACGGTCAACTTTCTCCCTCTTGCTAGCCCAAAAATTCCAACAAGTAAAAACTTGTTTCCAACACCTTCAACCAAAGTTTTTCCAGTGAGTCCACCATATCTACCTATTAGCTTTATGCTATTCCGAGTATGATTATCATGATATTTGTGTTATCTATACCTCTGAATGAAAATGCTTATGTTGTTGATTGTCATGGGAAAAGTTGGTTATAGAGCTCTCACGAACTTGATGCACACTTTACTTTTATTGCATTAAATAAACATGACCCATTGTGATTAAAATTATGATGTTGTGGGCTTGACAAATGTCTTGGGTTGAGAGTTAGCTCATATGTGCTGTCACATGGCAAGCTTTCAACATGCTCTTCATTTTATTTAGTTGATATCATGTACTTTTGTTTATGGATGCTTATCATGGGTGAAATAAATGTGGAGACAAAGCAAGTTTAAATGAGTTTGTATAAATGGTTAGAGAGACGCCTGGGCCGCTAATCTAAGCCATGCATCATTCATGGTGGAAATTTACTTACATACTATGGTGAACCGTCAGTGATACACCTTATATAAAAAGCTATCCCAATGGTAAATAAAAAGGGTGTTGAGATTGTTCATTTTGTTTGTTTGTCTTGTCATTTTGATATGGGCTTGTTCCATATCCTGGGACAAGAGGTACCCCAGTTGACGCTCTTAATGATGCTATTATTACTTACAATGATATTTAACTTGAACTTACTTTGTTTCCCAAGTTGAGTAACACCATGGTGTAGGTACTTGTATTCAAGGGGCATGAGACATTCAACCTATACTTTGTCAAGCACACTACTCATATTTGCTTTCACTTTAAACTTTAATCATTCAAGATGCTATGATAGGGGTAATGAGAGCTTGACACCAAGGATTACCACCTTGCAATCATTAACTTAAGTAGAAGAGTTTGGAAGTTAGATGAAACTTATTCATGCTTTACCCTACTCATTTATATATCTTTCCAAAGTGTCCACCTTTTATATTCAGATTTTCATGAATACTCTATGACCATTATAGGATGTTCTTACTTTTCATTATGCATACATGTGGTCCATAGTACTTTCTTTCATGTTACACTTTGTGAATTATCATTGAACATCGTTGCATTAAATACTTGATATCACTTCATAATCTATCTTGCATATTGCTACTCCTTTGAAGAATGAATCATTTGACTCTATGTAGCAATAGTAATCATCTTTGATATCCATTGATGGTATTAAAATGCAAAGTCCATGTTAGTTTTATCACCTTCATACTCGAGGACGAGTATTGGTTAAGCTTGGGGATGTTGATGCATGTAAAATGCATACATGAACTTTACATTTTATTACTTGATATTCCAACTTATTTGCATCATATATGGGTTATATTTATGTTTTATAATGATTTTAGGGGATAATTCACAGTTTCCCCATTTATTTGGAATTAACCCTGCAGAACCAGAAAACCCCTTTTTCCATGTTTTTGACTTTCAGGGACCAAACGACGTCCAAATGACCTAATATTTTACGGGGCCCAATATTTGGAAATAAGAAGACGTACGAGCCAAGGATCCACGAAAAAGGAAGTCCGAGAAAAAAATAGATGGTCCCACGCGGCCAGATTCCTTGGCCGTGTGGGACCACCTCTTTTATTCCTCGTGGCTCCGATGCCGTCCGTTTTCGTCTCCGTGGCTTCGTCTTGACCTAAAAACGTCTATAAAAATAGTCCCCCGAGGAGTTTCGCGAGGAGGCGGGAGAAACAAACAACATGAAACAAAGAGTCAGAAGGCTGCCGCCGGAGAAGATCGGAGGGGGGAAACGCCGCCGGAATCACCTCCGGAGGGCTCCACCCCCTCCGGCGTGTTCATCATCAACATCTACAGCAAGATCATCTCCATCTCTCCACTGTAAACTCTTGGCAAACATGATATATGATGCAATATACTATTCCCTTGATCTATTGTGTCTCCCCATCTATGTTTGAGAAGTGATTTGTTCATGGCAATAGTGAAATAGTTCGTTGATTGGTTGCATACAAGTTTTGTTATCTTTTATGATTGTCTTGATGTACAATGTATGAGTGCACGCATATATTGGGGAATGCATGTAAGGTGATCACCGTAGTGTAATGGATTGAGTAGGACGGGTCGGAGTACTAAGACAGAAACCGTGGTCTGAGACTTGAAGTTACATTATGGGGGATATATATGGGGGACCCTAGAACTTAAGGCTATGGTGGGACAATTATGTCTTAATAATTCTTGTGCTGCACATTTACTTGGCCATGAGATCCATCATAAGAGTTGTGTAATTTGCTCATTTACTTGGCTACACCTATTTATGGCTCCTTCCTAGAAGAAACAATTAAGACTGAAACATGTGCTTCACTAATTGTGACAACCACACGAATGAAATAACAATTGCTAGAACATTTGCTCCCTTGAGATATTTGCTACTTGAGATATTTGATACTTGCTACTTTGAGAAACTTGCTTGAGAAAACTGCTGAGAGAAACTTGCTCTAAGAAACTTGCGTTTGAAACTTGATTGAGAAACTTGTTACTAGATAAACCCATTCCACATCACTTGCTTCCATTAGTTAGTTCCTTTCATATTTAAATTTATTGCTTTGCATAAAAGGCCATATAAGAGGGTTATAGGGCTTTAGAGAATAGATAGTTTACCTTCAGCTCCTCGTGGGTTCGACACTCAAATACTTATCGAATTGTGCTACAGTGATTCCTTGCTCTTGGGGATTATCAAGTACTTTTCTGGCGCCGTTGCTGGGGAGCGTTGTGCTAAGCTTTTATTCTTGTTTGCATTGCAAACTAACATATAAATCTAAAACACAAAAAAATTATAAAATGGAAAACAACCAAACAATTATAGAATTGTATAATATCTATCTTGAGTTACGACATGAAGTGTTTGAGGAGAAAATTAAATTTTATTTGCATAACAATCATGTTTGTGGTAGTACTAATTCTTTGAACACCTTTATAGCTAATGCTAAGGAAAACCTTAAGCTTGGGGAAGTTTGTTTTGATGAATATGGTATTTTTTGTCCCCCTACTATTGAGGATGAAAGTGATTTAATTGAGTTTGATGATCCATTATGCTCATTAGATAATAAGTCTTTATGTGGTGATTCTATTCAAAACTATGTGGTTATGTTTAACTTTAATGCTTCCAACTATTATGAGAGAGGGAGAGATAAGAATCCCCTTTATGTTTCTATGTTATTTAAAATGCAAGCTATTGATTATTATATGCATTGGTTACCTCGAATTTGTTGTTATTTATTCATATATAAAATTCCAATGCATAGGAAGAGAGTTAGACTTAAAAGTAAATTGTTTAATATTCTGTGGTGTGTTCCTTATGCTTTAACTTCCTATTCAGTTTGAACACACTTTATATCTTTACAACATGTAAAATATCTTTACCTACTGTTTTGTGACAATTAGTTTAAGATTTTCATTTTATATAAAATTTGGGAAAGTAAATGAGAAGGATGAGTAATGGAGAAGTTGGGGTCGACCTTGAACATGTGTTGTTCATGCCAATGGAACCGTTGCAAAGTCTCTATCATTAAAACTTTTCCCAAAGCTAAAACCAAATAAAAAGAGTGTTTATGTTGTATATATTTGCTTCTTCTTTTGCCTTTTTGCTAAATCAAAAACTACAAAAATATTTTCTTTCTTCTTTGTTTGTTTCTCTTGAACCTTTCTTGGTTTTGCTTCTTTTTTATTTCTTCAGTTTGATTTTCGGTTTTTGAGTCAAGGTGCTTATTTACTACTGTAACATCACCTTTGTATCTTATTTTTCATATTTATGGAAAGAATAACCTCTTTTGAGAGGTAGGATCAAACAATAGTAATTTGCTGTCCAGAAAAAAGATTCCTAAGCTTTACTGCGAAAAATGTTAAAAATCACAGAAAAGGAATTTTGACCTGAAATTTCGTGTCAGCAATATTCAGTTATTATTACACATTTCATTAGTTCAAAATTTTCTGATTTGAGCAACGTAAGTGCCTCTGAAAATTCACTCTTTACGGGCTGTCCAGTTTTTGACAGATTCTGTCTTTTTTTTGCATTACTCTCATTACTTGTGTTTTGTGTGGTTCTTTGGATCAAAGAACAATACACAACCATAGTAACATTAGTTAATGTTTAGAATCAACTCATGATATGTATTTTCTGTACTTATGTGGATTTAATTTATGGAGACACTAACCCCTCTAATCAAGTTTTATGATGAGTTTTGTGTAAAGAGAATTTTCAAGTGGAAGAGTTGAGGGTGATGAACAAATATCAAGAGGGACAAACACTCAAGCTTGGGGATGTTACCCCTAGGCTCACCCTACATATATCAAATAAGTACAAGAATTTAAGCTTGGGGATGCCAAGCCACCTCACTCCAACCATCTTGATACCAAGTAAGAAGCCTAGCTATATGGCTATAAAGAAAGCGCTTTACGGGAGGCAACCCGGTTGTTTTTATTTGTGATTTTCTTTGTGTCCTCTTGCTGTAACAAGAGACTTAGTTTTTAGTTTAGTTTCTGGAATTTTTAATAAAGTGCCAAGTTTTACCCATTTTGGTTTGAAAAAGTTGCTTATAGCATTCGGAGATTTTATTCCTGCACGAATCTGTGCACGGTATGATTTTTAATTCTTATTCTGTAACTCCGAATGAGCTGATATTTGAACTGTAGTTGCAACTTTTCATCCTCTGTATGCATGAATTTGTTTCGGAATTTTTCGACAAAGTTAAGTAGGGTAGAAAAATACGTTTTGCTGCTGCTGTTTTTCTGGACAGATTCTGTCCCATTTTGTTTGATGCATTTTTTGAACTTTTAACTTGAATCTTTTTTATCCAATTGAGTTTATAAGTAGGCATACAACATTATACACTTTCTGGACATTCATATGAATTTTTGTCTAAGGATTATATGCAGCAAGAAATCTATTTGTCTATCACTACTAATGTCACCCCACAGAAAAGAAATGGGAGAAACGGTGTTTTGAAGTTTTTTCACAGGGATTAGAGGAGATGCACCAAGAGCTATCCAAGGATGGTGAAGACCATAAGCTTGGGGATGTGAAGACAACCCCACTGGACCTACACACTCTCGGTTTGCACACGTCTAACTTCTGTTTTTCGATCAATGCACCTTATCGCATAAACTTGGAGCGTTTTTTGTTTGCTTTTTATTTTGGTTTGATTTTTATTTTGTGAGACCACCACCATCATTTATATATGAAAGAGGTACTGGAAATTTGGGTTGAATTAAGTTGGATGCTATTAAAAGATTGGGAAAGGGATGTTTAAGTTGATTCAAAAAGATACATATAGTTGCATGATTCATATGCTTTGTTAATGAGTGTTAATATGCAAGTGTTTTATCAAGAGCTATCTTTTATTCATGTTTTGATGCTGAATGTTACTTTACTTTGTTTAACATGGATTGGTTAGTTCTATGGACACTCATGCATGCATTTAGACGGTCAACTTTCTCCCTCTTGCTAGCCCAAAAATTCCAACAAGTAAAAACTTGTTTCCAACACCTTCAACCAAAGTTTTTCCAGTGAGTCCACCATATCTACCTATTAGCTTTATGCTATTCCGAGTATGATTATCATGATATTTGTGTTATCTATACCTCTGAATGAAAATGCTTATGTTGTTGATTGTCATGGGAAAAGTTGGTTATAGAGCTCTCACGAACTTGATGCACACTTTACTTTTATTGCATTAAATAAACATGACCCATTGTGATTAAAATTATGATGTTGTGGGCTTGACAAATGTCTTGGGTTGAGAGTTAGCTCATATGTGCTGTCACATGGCAAGCTTTCAACATGCTCTTCATTTTATTTAGTTGATATCATGTACTTTTGTTTATGGATGCTTATCATGGGTGAAATAAATGTGGAGACAAAGCAAGTTTAAATGAGTTTGTATAAATGGTTAGAGAGACGCCTGGGCCGCTAATCTAAGCCATGCATCATTCATGGTGGAAATTTACTTACATACTATGGTGAACCGTCAGTGATACACCTTATAATAAAAAGCTATCCCAATGGTAAATAAAAAGGGTGTTGAGATTGTTCATTTTGTTTGTTTGTCTTGTCATTTTGATATGGGCTTGTTCCATATCCTGGGACAAGAGGTACCCCAGTTGACGCTCTTAATGATGCTATTATTACTTACAATGATATTTAACTTGAACTTACTTTGTTTCCCAAGTTGAGTAACACCATGGTGTAGGTACTTGTATTCAAGGGGCATGAGACATTCAACCTATACTTTGTCAAGCACACTACTCATATTTGCTTTCACTTTAAAATTTAATCATTCAAGATGCTATGATAGGGGTAATGAGAGCTTGACACCAAGGATTACCACCTTGCAATCATTAACTTAAGTAGAAGAGTTTGGAAGTTAGATGAAACTTATTCATGCTTTACCCTACTCATTTATATATCTTTCCAAAGTGTCCACCTTTTATATTCAGATTTTCATGAATACTCTATGACCATTATAGGATGTTCTTACTTTTCATTATGCATACATGTGGTCCATAGTACTTTCTTTCATGTTACACTTTGTGAATTATCATTGAACATCGTTGCATTAAATACTTGATATCACTTCATAATCTATCTTGCATATTGCTACTCCTTTGAAGAATGAATCATTTGACTCTATGTAGCAATAGTAATCATCTTTGATATCCATTGATGGTATTAAAATGCAAAGTCCATGTTAGTTTTATCACCTTCATACTCGAGGACGAGTATTGGTTAAGCTTGGGGATGTTGATGCATGTAAAATGCATACATGAACTTTACATTTTATTACTTGATATTCCAACTTATTTGCATCATATATGGGTTATATTTATGTTTTATAATGATTTTAGGGGATAATTCACAGTTTCCCCATTTATTTGGAATTAACCCTGCAGAACCAGAAAACCCTTTTTCCATGTTTTTGACTTTCAGGGACCAAACGACGTCCAAATGACCTAATACTTTACGGGGCCCAATATTTGGAAATAAGAAGACGTACGAGCCAAGGATCCACGAAAAAGGAAGTCAGAGAAAAAAATAGATGGTCCCACGCGGCCAGATTCCTTGGCCGTGTGGGACCACCTCTTTTATTCCTCGTGGCTCCGATGCCGTCCGTTTTCGTCTCTGTGGCTTCGTCTTGACCTAAAAACGTCTATAAAAATAGTCCCCCAAGGAGTTTCGCGAGGAGGCGGCGGAGAAACAAAAATCACGAAACAAAGAGTCAGAAGGCTGCCGCCGGAGAAGATCGGAGGGGGGAAACGCCGCCGGAATCACCTCCGGAGGGCTCCAACCTCCTCCGGCGTGTTCATCATCAACATCTACGCAAGATCATCTCCATCTCTCCACTGTAAACTCTTGGCAAATATGATATATGATGCAATATACTATTCCCTTGATCTATTGTGTCTCCCCATCTATGTTTGAGAAGTGATTTGTTCATGTCAATAGTGAAATAGTTCGTTGATTGGTTGCATACAAGTTTTGTTATCTTTTATGATTGTCTTGATGTACAATGTATGAGTGCACGCATATATTGGGGAATGCATGTAAGGTGATCATCATAGTGGAATGGATTGAGTAGGACGGGTCGGAGTACTAAGACAAAAACCGTGGTCTGAGACTTGAAGTTACATTATGGGGGATATATATGGGGGACCCTAGAACTTAATGCTATGGTGGGACAATTATGTCTTAATAATTCTTGTGCTGCACATTTACTTGGCCATGAGGTCCATCATAAGAGTTGTGTAATTTGCTCATTTACTTGGCTACACCTATCTATGGCTCCTTCCTAGAAGAAACAATTAAGACTCAAACATGTTCTTCACTAATTGTGACAACCACACGAATGAAATAACAATTGCTAGAACATTTGCTCCCTTGAGATATTTGCTACTTGAGATATTTGATACTTGCTACTTTGAGAAACTTGCTTGAGAAAATTGCTGAGAGAAACTTGCTCTAAGAAACTTGCGTTTGAAACTTGATTGAGAAACTTGTTACTAGATAGACCCATTCCACATCACTTGCTTCCATTAGTTAGTTCCTTTCATATTTAAATTTATTGCTTTGCATAAAAGGCCATATAAGAGGGTTATAGGGCTTTAGAGAATAGATAGTTTACCTTCAGCTCCTCGTGGGTTCGACACTCAAATACTTATCGGATTGTGCTACAGTGATTCCTTGCTCTTGGGGATTATCAGTTATTCTCCACCAAAATCTCCAAAAAAAATCCCCACCAAAAAAACCCGTCCGATTTGATTTCTGGAGCAGATGGGAGTGCCCGCGACGATGACGGAGGCGACCATGAGCGCCATCCAGGATAGATTGGACCAGCTGCACGTGATGTTGGGTCGTATTGCCGCCAGACAAGACAAGATGTTGGTGGATTTGAAGAAGACGACGGCGGGGCTCACGTCTAGCACCGCAACCACGTCGACGTTCATGTCAGGTCGAGTACTGGAGCAACATACGAAGCCCTCGTCATCCTCTCTCTTCTCTATGGTTCAGGTCGAGGGTTCTGGCGCTCCACGCGCGGACGCCATCCTCGCTTCCAGCATGCCCACCACGTGTTCGACACTTGGCTCGATTGTCAATGTCGGCTGCAACCATGTTCTGGTCGCGTTCCCAACCAGTGGCACAACACATCTTCCTGATACGACTACGATCGAGGTTGGGAACAACACGCCGCAAGACATGGGTGAGGCTGGCGTGAACACGCTTACAGGCTGTTCGACGCATGTTCTCTCCTAGCCGAGCGATCTTCCTGGTGCACGCGCTCTGGATGTTGACATCGACATGTCTGCTGAGGTGCTGACCCATGTTGGAGGTTTGTCCTTGTTTCAAGAGTTTGAGCTGGATTATGTAGATGAGGTGCTCAATGACAATCCACTCAAGCATGTGTTGTGGTACGAGGAGTTTGCCGACTGTGTGGTCACTCACATTGACGGACCCTTATTGTTCCTAGGGAAGATTATGGAGACTCACCGTGAACTTGAGGGAGAGATTGACAAGACAACACACTTTCGTGCTGTACCATCAACACAAGGAAAGCTGAAGCAGTTGATCACAAGGGACAGGCTACATGGCAGTGATATTGCTACACTTGTCTTGCCATCAGATCCCGACCAGTGGATTAGTTTTTGTTCCTAGGATTTCACGCCTTTCGGGGGAGCACCGACTAGCTCATGCTTTGATAGGTGTTTTTAGTCCTAGGAGAGAAGCAAGAGAGATAGGGCACTGTATGCTTGCCGAGATGACGCCTTGGAGTCGAAATGGTTTCAGCCCTGGATTCCATGTGCAGCCACAGTTGGGGACAATGCCACCATGGATGCACAGAGGATTCAGTCCTGGTGTTTCCTCTTTTGTTTTCATAACTGAATCAAGATTGTTCGCCTTGAAATTTTGGATATATAGGGCTCTTGGCGAATTTCCTGTGATTGTTCGTAGTGCTCAGTTTTTTGTGTCATCCAGAGGGGAGGTAACTTCTGTTTGTCTGCCTATTATCCTTGCAAAGTTTGACACATGTTCACTGGAGTGGTTGCCTTCATACACGTGCATATTCAGTATTGGCGGAGACATAGTGTGCATGATACAAAAAGGATTGAGATTGACAGTGAGCCCTGTTTACATGTTACATAACTTGAATCTTGGCAGCAATATACAAATCGATGAGGGATCTGTATGCATTGTAGTTGAGTTCACAACAGACAATCAATGTCGTTTTGGTGGGAATTCCCAAGATGCCTTTCAGCTCCATGGCAATTTTATGCTTGGGTGTCCATACTTGATTTTTGTTCAGTTGGAGCGCACAACTCAATGTATGGTTCCAGCTATGCAAGTTCTTGCTTATTTGTGTTCTATGGAGGTGGAGGCAACATGTCGATATGCTCATACAGTACTAGTGGATTTAAGTTTGGTTGATGGAAGCACTTTTGTTGAATCAAAGGAATTTTTCCAGTGCATCAATTGGCATCTGATTGGTCAATGGAATTTATTCTTTCAGGGTGAGCTGTTTCACCAGATTCTACAAGAATATCATGCAAGATGCCACTTCCACCTCCAGTCCAGGTTATTTGAATTCAATATTCGTCGGCTATGCAACATGTCAGCGCATGAAGGAATACCATGGGATCCCGGAGGCATTCATAGAAGCAGCATTCGAGCCATTGCTTGGGGGCAAGCAATGTTTTGCCGGGGCGGTAGTGTAACACCCAACATATACCCTGGTTTGGGCTTCGGCTGTTGGTGTCTCTACATGGGCTTGGCCAGCTGGTCAGCACTTGGAGCAGCAAAGATAAAGGGCATAGGAAGGCACGGAGATGGCATCGAAGAATTGAACAGAAATCGGGTTGCTCCCGATCCTCTCTCCCGTCCCCTCTCCGGTGGCCACTCTCCACAAGTGGCAATCTCCTACCGTGTCCGCTCTCCACAAGCGGTAATATCCTCTTCCTCACGCTCCGGTAACCTCCGGCAGCAACAGGGTGTGACACTAGCCCCCTAGCTCTTCAATTTCCTCGTCGCTGGCCATGGCGCCGCCGCAAAGCTCAGCCACCGGAGAAACTCCGGCCGGCCGCGCCGCTACATTTTGGTCCATTATATCTAGGCCGTTAGATTGTAATCGTATGGAGTAGATTAGAACACCTACACGAACAGGTACGGGCGAATCAGGAGCAGCCACGTCTATGCCAAGTCAGCGCCACGTCAAGCTTCGTCAGCGCCAAGTCCAGCCTCGTCAGCAGTCAACGCCTCGTCAGCTCCAGCCTGGAAAACGATTTTCTCATTTTTTTTGTTATTTGGCAGTTTTGCAGAAAAGACCCTAGATATTAGATCTATTAGTATTTTTAATTGGTTTGGCCAAAGTTTACGATTTTTATGTTTTTGAAAAGCTCTCGACGTGTAGATTCTTTTGGCGGTATTAGTTTTATGTTTTGTCAAACTTAGATGTATTCAAATTTCAAATGTGAAGTTTGAGTATTTTTTTACATAACTTTTATTTAAAATTAGATTTTTGAGTAATTCCAATTGCTACAGCTTTGTTTAGTTATCCCTTGGCCGTAGGAACACCACTTTTATTTTTGTATTTTAATTGATGCGCAGTTGTATTTAATTTGTAGTAATTCCTTTTTTAGGTGTTGTTTTATTTTTAAATAATATTAAAAATTATTTTTATTGCATTTTCGACTCATGCATGACTTAGTGAAATTTTGAAAAGATAGTATGGTTTATTATGGTGTTTCTAAGCGCATCTCATGCATGTCATATTTTCCTTAGAATTGTTGGTATGCTTGTATGTTTATTTGTTGTGTTTCATGTGTTAGAATTTTGGGAGGGAAAGGAGGACTATTGCAACTGCTACTACTGCTCTCCTTGTTGCCAAGGCAAGTGGCACACTCATAAATTTTTCCTAAGTATTTTGTCTATGCATGAGTAGAATATTTTTCTTAAGCATGTGTAGGACTTAGTAGAATTGCTATGCTAAAACTATTTAGAATAGCTCCCCTTTACTAGATGGTCTAGCATCCCATTATAACTTAGTAGATTATTGAAGTGCTATGCAATTGATGTTTTATGAAAAGCTAAATTCTACTAAGTTAAAATGAAACACCTGGCTGGAAATGGTTTTGCGTGGTTTATGTTGAGCGGATTCCCGAGGGTTTACCCGAGGAATTACACTTGTGGATGGCCACCCAGGAACAAAGGGACCAAAGTTTTCTCCAAATGAAGATGCTTCCAGTGCAGTCATTAGTCATATGGGCTCTGGCTAGATGGATTAAGTTGCGTGGACTCCTCCCGGCTTGACAAGCAGATGTAGAGGAATGTAGGTGGACCGGGTCGAGCCTGTATGGGATGGGGAAAATGCTTCTGAAAATCTCGTCTCAATCTTCTCCTTTTCCTTAGCACTATTGGAGTGTAGAGGATAGTTTGGGCTGATTGGGTCTAATGGTGAACGTGCACAACCTCTCGAGAGTGTCAAACTAAGTACTTAGCCGTGTCCCTGGTTACAGACAATTCTGAGCAGTTGATCAAGGACGTCAACGGAGGCTCTCAACATTCCAACTTCTATATAAAACTTGAAGGGTGAACAAGGGTAGTTGAGACTATGGTTTTCATGCCATCCGTTTCTCAATTTGAAGAAAATGTTTTACAACGTGATTGGAAAAATTGGCTTTATGCAAAATAGCCTTGAACTCCACCAGCCAAATATGCATATAGGTTATTAGAGTTATTCCTCTAAGTGTCCACAAAGTGTCACTTGCCAGTTCGATTTTAAATGGTTCTGACCCACTCTGTTGCAAAATTTTATGTTTGCAGATTGTTCTGACGACGAGTGAATTTCCGTTAAGGGTTTCGAGTCTGCAACCAACATGTTCACCTGTGGCGCATGAAGATGATGGAGACTCCACGAAGAATAATTTTTCCGCTGCTTTACTCTTTCAAGCTAGGCTTAAGCTATGCAAAGTTGTAACGAATATTATTTTTCCTAAGTACTGGATCATCGTGTAATAATTGATACAATGTTGTGATATTCGTCTTAAGCTGTGTGTGCAAATGAAACGATCCAGGGGTTTGCACTATACACAGGGGCCTTGCCATTTTCTAAGAGCAGGTCCGTTACACTAATTTCTCACTATGGTATGCAATGGGTCTACCATTTTGCATAAGCACTCCTCCAATGCCTAATCCACTTGCATCGCATTCAATCTCAAATGTTTTAGAGAAATCCGGAAGGGCAAGGAGTGGTGCCTCGGTTAACAACCGTTTGAGCTCATTGAAAGCAAAATCATGCGCGTTGCCCCAAATGGAAGGTATATTTTTCTTTGTAAGTTCATGGAGAGGGCAAGCAATTGTGGAAAAATCCTTGATGAATCGGCGGTAAAATCCGGCAAAACCAAGAAAACGTCTCAACTCTTCAAGAGACATCAGAAAAGGCCAAGTCTGAATTGCTTGTATCTTTGCTTCATCCACATCAACACCATCCGAAGAAACAACAAAACCCAAGAAAACAAGTTTGTTGGTGGCAAATGTGCACTTAGAAAGATTGGCATAAAACTTTTCATTTCGAAGAACCAACAAAACTTGAGCAACATGAGAAGTGTGCTCTTCCAAAGATTTGCTATAAATAAGGATGTCGTCAAAGTAGACCACAACAAATTTGCCAATAAAAGGACGCAAAACATGATTCATGAGACGCATAAAAGTAGAAGGTGCATTGGAAAGACCAAATGGCATGACAAGCCATTCATAAAGACCAAGCTTTGTTTTAAAAGCGGTCTTCCATTCATCACCTTCACACATTCTTATTTGATGGTATCCACTTTTAAGATCAATTTTGGAGAATATAGCGGAACCACAAAGCCGATCAAGCATATCATCAAGTCGAGGGATAGGATGGCGATACCTAACGGTGATGGCATTGATGGGACGACAATCCATGCAAAGGCGAAGAGTGTTGTCGTGCTTGGGTACCAAGATGACGGGCACGGCGCACGGACTCAAACTCTCACGGATATGTCCCATGGCAAGAAGTTCTTGTATTTGTCGCTCAATCTCCTTTGTCTCCTCGGGGTTGGTGCGGTAAGGGGCGCGGTTTGGTAGTGGTGCGCCGGGAACAAGGTCGATGCGATGCTCGATTCCGCGTAGAGGAGGTAGTCCCGGTGGCACTTCTTGCGGGAAAACATCTTCAAGTCCTTCAAAAGAGACAACAAATAAGGAGGAAGGTTTGTGAAAGTTTTAGTCAAAGAAACTTCACCCTTGCATATGAGGACATAGTGGAGGGTGGATGGGTTCTCTCTCAACTCCCTCATCTCTCTCTTTGTGGCAAATAGTGTAGGTTTTGTAGGGGCTCTCTTTAAAGTGTCACACTCATTTGGCTTGTGGCTCTCACTCGCTTTATGGTGGGTCTCTCGCTCACCACTCATCTCACTTGACGAACGATCTTGTTGTGCCCTTGCAATAGTCTTGGCGTTGTCGGCGATGACTTGACTTGGTGTCATGGGACGAAGGACGAAGGTCTTGTCATTGTTCTTGAAGCTATAGTAATTTGTCCTTCCATCATGCATAGCACCCTTATCAAATTGCCAAGGACGTCCAAGAAGTAGGTGACAAACGCTCATTGGCACAACATCACAATCCACGGTATCTTCATAGGCTCCAATCTTGAAGGACATGTAACATCCCAAAATTATAATAAGAATTATTATTGCAAAAATGTGGGCCAACAAAAACTTTTGTTATATTATGTGTGTTGATTGTTCATTGTTGCTTGTGTTGATTGTTGCTCTAAATAAAAACTTGGAAAAACAGAATTAAAAATTTAAAAACAACAAAAACAATGTGACAAGTGTCACCCAATTTCTCCAAGTGAGAAATTAATTTTCTTTCACCCAAACTTCAGTGGAGTGATAATATGATCACTCTCAATTTATTCCTACAACTTTTCCCTCTTAAATAAATAATTCCAAAAACCTAAAATTAAATTCAAAATCTTTCTTTATCTTCTTTAAATCACAAAATGTGCTATGAACAAATACAAAATAAATATCACCACAGCACCACCAATGCTTGATAATTAGTCAGTGAACCAAATATGAAAAGATTTTTAAAAAAAATTCAAATTTGAATTTGGTTCAGGCGTTCTGTCGAACACCTGGTGAGCACCGATGAACTCTGCCCAAATTCCAAGTTCAATCCGCTCGATTTCGAGCGAAATTCGATGAACCAGTCACTCCCTCACATCGCACTCATCTCTCTCACCTCGCTACCTCGCCGGAGAGCGTTGGAAACATGCGCATTGGCCGATTTGGACCGTAGCCATTGGAGCAGCTTGCCGCCGTACCGCACCTACGGGAGCTAGACGAAGGAGGACGCGTCGCTGGCCCTGAGCCATGCCTTCCCTCCCTTCTGCCTCTCCGCTCTCGACTGGTCAAGGGGAGACCGCCACAGAGGCGCTGCACGCCGTACCCGTGCGGTCGAACACGAGCACACCGCGTCCATGGCCACGTGTGGCCATCGACGGCGAACGCGGCCACCGCTGCACCCCTCGCCAGCTCACCGCCGCCCAGCCACTCACCTGCCTCCCCGTGCCCCCGCAGACACGCCTACGTCACCCCTGGTGGCCCACGGCGACGCCAGCACTCCGTCAACTCTCACGGGCGCTCGCCATGGATGCAGTCGGCCCGAGCTGGCCACAGCTCACCCCACTGCACCTCTCTCCCTCTAACCCTTACTGCCACCTCCCCACGCCGTTGCTACACCGCACCGCCACCAATGGCGTGCTCTCTCACCCCCATACCCTCCTGCACCCTGTCCACGACACGCCGGAGCTCGGCGATATAAACCCCCACCGCATCCCTCCGCTCTTCACCCCCAATCCACTGCTCTCTCCCTCACCCCACACCCTCTCGTGCACCGCCAGGAGGGCGGACACGTCGCTGCAGCCTTTGCTGCTCTGGTCAAGCATGGCCAAGTGCTGCCCGAGGAGAAGGTGGACGTCGACCACGGCCATGCCGTGCTTCACCTCCTTCGTCTCCTCTCTGGCTCGCACACTCTTTGCCTCCACCACCGCACTCACACGCCTCCATTTGCCCTCTGTTTCGTGCACAGGAACGCCGCAGAGAGCTCGCCGGAGTTGGGATCCATCCGTGGAAGCAGCGGAGCTCGCCACCGACACTCGAGTCATCCCCATCAAGCACAACTCATCTCCAGAGCCTCCCCAAGTTCTTCGCCGTCGAACGTCGTCTTCCCCGCCATCGCTAACCACCCCAGGTGCCTCTCCGACCACCCTCGCCATCGCTGGCATGGCGGCGCCGCCCATATTTGGTCGTCGCCGTTCGTGGCCTCCGTAGGCCGTTGGATCTGAGATCAACGGTAGCATACCGCTTCGCTTAGCAGAGTCGATGTCAAGTGGGACCCACTGTCAGCGTTTTAAACTTTACCCAGCGCGCGAGATGTGTCCGTTGAGTCACTGACGAGTGGAACCCACCCGTCAGGATCTTCAACATTATCCAAACCAGAGTAGTTTTCTAAATTGATTTTTCCTGGAATTTCAGTACTGGACTGAACTTTGAAATTCGATAACTCGAGATTTATAAGTCCAAATAATTAAAACCAAAATTCTCTGGTTAGCTTATGGAATTGTTTAACCAACCCAAGTGGTTTCATATCATTTTAATAAATAATAAATGTGTATTATTAAAAATGCCACAGAAGGTTTGAAACCTAAACTTGTTTTATTTTGATGATATATTAACCCAAATAATTCCAATCCACTTTTGTTAGCTTGGTGTGTGCAGTGGCTATGTATAGCATTCAAAATTGTAATGTCGTGATGTTTGATTGAGTAGTATAGTGATTGTTTGTATCTGTTTGTTTGACAAGTAGACGATAACGTTGCCGAGATTTTCGAGGAGGGAGAATTTGTTGAACCAGAAGAACAAGACCAGGGTCACTTTGTTGAGCAAGGCAAGCTACTTCTCTGAGCTTGCATCTATATACATCTATTTTGGTTCACATGTTTTACCTATAAAGAGCCTAAGTGATTTATGTGGTGTTTGCCACTAAAGCTATGATTTTGAAAACTCTTTTTCCAAAATACAAGTATATTATTTTGACACCCTATATGGAGGTATTAGATGGAAATTATTTTTCAAATTATAGGATGGGAAAAAAATATTGTTTACCCAAAACTCCTTTGAAAATACTTGTGTGGATATGGAATGCCGATATGTCGGTGTGGAAGTGAAGAAATGGAGTATGGTGATGTTTATGAAAAATGCACATTGTGTCTTTGTACTATGACAACCAACCGATACCCTGTGCGACCACATTTACCCACCTATGGGAAAGGGCGTAGTCATATAATTTGCTCATATTAGTATGGGATGCCTCATCGACGGAGATGACTCTGTTATGCATAGGGGGATGGTTTGGTGACCTACCCCTGACCTGGGTCCTCAAAAAGGAGAATACCGACGGGCTGGTATGAGTGAAGGGAGAAAGAGGATTGAAGACTTCACCATGGTGTGGCACCCCGCTCTGGCATATATTTCCAGAGAGGCGGTCGCCCCGTGCGCCAGCCAAGATATCAGGCCGCACGTTACGACAATGCAACATAGCGGAAATCATTACACAATCAGGCACAAAGTGCTACAAAGGGTTTACAAGGCCTTCGAGGCTTTACAAAATATCAAGCCAAGCATGGCCCAACTCAGAGTTTTAACTGGCAGCGGAAGACATAAATGAGGCAACGTCTTGGAGCGGCTCCACTCCACAGGTATCTGGCTGGGCTACTGATCCTAGCACGCTCTTGCTCCACTTCTGGCTAAGGTAGAAGATGAATCCTCGCCAATATCTGGCCACAAACACAAGGCCCGTGAGTACATTTGTATGCACTCAGCAAGAATCGCCACTCACTACAAACAATCCAACAATCACGCAACAAGATATACATTGGAATTAAACTCCTACAACATGGTAAGGTGTAATCTAGATACATGACATAAAAGTAGCATGGCATTGACAACCAAACATGTCGTAAGCAGACAACGGGGGTATCACCAGTACATAGTCCAAGCCAGGTGGGGTTGGATTGTGTACCAGCAATCATACAAAGGGCTTACCTGTGACGAGTAACTGGGTGTACCAGTCGGTACCAAGTAACATATCAATACATGTCTTCACAACTAGGCCCAACGGCCTTGCTACATCTGTCAACTGCTAGGCCCACTGGCCTCATCCTTTCACTTTGGCATGCACGAGTGATGTTGGCTCAGGCCTAACTCTAGGCTCCCAACGATCACCCGTCACCCCGAAACACGGTAACCATCCACAGCTCGAGTAACATTCCCTGCATCATCTTATTGTTCATTTAGTAAAATCAGGTTGTTGATCTTTCTTTCAAACAGAACTTAAGTTTAACCTCCTGACTCGACAAAGACAATAGTGTGACCGACACTGAACTGTTGTTCCATAACCTTGGAACGAAGCTAGACATCCAGATTTGACACTCTCGAGAGGTTGCAGTTTCCACCCATCTAGGTGCACCATATAGCCGGTACTTTAGGAACTCTTCCTTAAGACGACCTGATACACGTACATGACCGTTCACGCTACCAAGACACTCCCTATATAGCTACCGACATAACTCTATGTCTTATGACGAAGTGAATCCGGAACGTCCCCAACCCATGAGCAACGCCTAGCTCCGGAACCTTCGCAAGACTAGCCCCGACCACAAAGGTAACCGACTAGTCTTGCCAAAATGGCAGCATCAAAGGAGGCTCAATTGGATACGTAGGTCAAGGCCCGCCCATGTGAGCGACAGTGGTAGTGCTTTCGATGTTCAGATTAGTGGCACTATGGACTGACCCTATCAAAGTTTGGAGGGTGTTTCATTTAAATCCAATTTCATCATAACAAGTCCAAACAACAGAAGATTAGTCCAACACAACAATCACAATATCATGATAATATATATCACCAAACATCAAGACATTAGCAACATAATATGTCAAGCAATAGTAGTATCTATGTCCAAACTTAGCAAAATAAAATGGCGTCAACCGGATGACTACGGCGACGATCCCGCCGACCAGCGCCTTCTCGTTTGACAAGGAAAAAGAAACGTCAACCGGAAGACTATGGCGGCGAACCCACCGACCAGCGCCTTCTCGTTCGACAAGGAAAAGAAACGTCAACCGGAAGACTACGGCGGCGAACCCGCCGACCAGCGCCTTCGCAGATCAACTACAAAAGTTAGCACAGTTTATTGGCGTCGACCGGGTGACTGTGGCAGAGATACCTCCGACCAGCGCCATCACAGATCAACTACCAAAGTTGGTAGGGCATGTAGTCTCCAAAATGAACCGAAAAAGACTCATAAGAAAGAAAGCATCCATTCCACTCAAGGATTAACCCGACGTGGTGTCAGCAATCTTGGCAAAAAGAACCAAATGGAAAGCAAATGTCTCAAGTGTCGCAGTCCAGGTGCGCTTACGCCAACCACGTTTAACGGAGGGAGAAGAAGCAAATAACTCTTTTGGCAAATGCCCCCAACTCCGAGGATCATAAGACGACATTCGTCCGCTCCTCACCTCGGCGAAGGAGAAGATGCAAACACTCATAGGAACGCATGTTTTACAGTTGTTTAGTTAGAGGGTTCGACAAATCCACACAAGTGCGGGGCGCACAAATTAATTCACACGTCATTCCAATGCACACATGGATGATGAATGAAACATGGCATCACTATCTATGCTTGAAATTAAATATGGCATTGCTATATGTGCTCGAAATAATAGGACATGCATGCATTCACATGAAATTACATCGATAATCCTCAACATCGACTAGCAAGCAAAACATATCAAGATAAACTAGACAGGGGTTCATAGCAAGTGGTTAGCTTGCCTCGGGTCATGTAGTTGTACTCCGGTTCGTGAAGATGTCGCGGACTCGGGCACCGGTAGCCCTACACCGCGTCGCCGGGATGGTAACGCGCATAAAATGCGCTAACCGGAAGATATACTGGAAAAATGTGAAATCCATACCATTTGACAGATCTTGCAAAGATAGGAATTTAGAAATTTGAATCACCAAATTTGGAGCTGTGGTTTGGGAGATATGGGCAAGCGAAAAATAACTATCCGCCGCTCACGCATATAGCGAGCCAAAAAACTGAACGATCAGCTTCCTGTACGTCATGTTCCTCAGCTCCCGTACGTGAGCAGCACGAGCGGGCAGCGCTCGGCCGCTGGGCTCGCCGGCCGGCTAGCTGACGGTAGGGACGGAGCGGCGACGGCGCGCCGCAGCCAGGGAAAGGCGGGGCCAGCGGTGAGGCGCCTCCTGTGCGCGTCGTCCACGAGCTCAATCGCCTGTACGGCCATGGCAGACGAATGCACCGAACGCGATGACTTCGCCCTCGACTCGCTACACTGGTTCCATGAGGAGTAGATGATGCGGGTAGGTCCCGATTTTCACGGATTTGTGCGGAGGGGACGAAGAACACGAAGAACAATGGATGAACACGAAGAACACACAAAAGGGGAATCACACAAAACAAGGGTAAATAGCATGTAGCAACCCGGCAAGACTCGATTGGTAACAAATCCCCGTGGGCAGCCCCCAATCCTCCTCTCCCAAGCACACCTTACTCTTAGGATTGTTTGTCCAATTGGTCAATCCAACCAACCCGATAGAATCACCGTAAGATAAAATATCGGCAAGTAATCGCAACTACAAGCGGAGCCTTGGTATCCACGCAGGGATCTTCTCCTCAAGAGGAGGCCTTGGTTCATCTCCACATGTGGAGGCCTTGATTCATCTCCATAGGAGGAAGGAGACACTTTGAGAAGAAGGAGCAAGGCTCTACTTTAGTTCTCAAATCTTAGTCTAACTCTGAAAGGAGGTGGGGACGAACTATTTATTGTCATAGTACAAAACGGAGTGGACGCAGGGAAGCCGGCCTAGGAGCCGGCTGAGCCGGGCTGGGGGCTGGCCTGGGGGCCGGGCTGGAGTCCGGGCTGGGGGCCGGTTGCCTCAGCTGGGTGGACGGTCTGGGAGCCGGCTGAGCCGGGCTGGGGGCCGGCCAGGCAGATTTCGCCTACTTCTTCTTCGTCATCTTGACGTTTTCTCCTCCTCTTCGATGCGTACGCTTTGGATGATCTTGAGTCTTGGGCTTACTTGGCATCTTCCCGGTTGTCCGTACTCGTCGTATCAAACCTAGCATAACAAAAGGGTAGATGCTCAAGTAGTATACCATCCAAAGGGACACGAAGTGGGTTCTCGTAGAGGAATGAGTTCACCTTTGAGTTCGATGATGATATGGGGTGTGTTGGGTTGCTTAGGGCAGGTTGCACGACATCATCTCCCCTGCCTTTAAAAAGAGTCATCCTCGACTCTTGCTCTTCATCACCACACGACAGAGGTAGTGTTGTCGAAGGATTAGAATTCACCATGCCTACAAACACTAAAAACCAAGCAAAACATGTGTGTGCAAGAAAGAGGAGCATATCAACAATGACATGTCCATTCTTTGTCATAACACCGTTAGCACAACACAATAATATGAAAATGTAGTGCAAGTGCAAGGTCAAAGTGCAAGCAGTCCAATGCAACATCTTCAAAATGTGAGAACACAAAAACTCCATAAAAATATGAGGAAGCCATCGAGGTATCTCATTTGGAATCATATGATCATTATTGCACACAAGGCATTGGAAAGAACAATTTGTCATCATCCTTGATGCAATAAGCGAAGAGTTTGGCAAAAACACACAATGAAGAATGTCCAAAATATCATTATGGGTGCAAACAAAGCACATGAAAGAGTAAGTTTTCAACATATTTGTTGCAACACCAAATTGGTAGAAACCAATGAACTCATGACAAGACATGCTCAAAATGTCATTATGGTTGCACACAAACCAAGTAAAAGAACAATTGTTCATCATATTTGTGGCAACGCATAAATCATTCATATGGAAGATGGGAAAATTTGTCATGCCATAGGAGAAACCAACATCACAAACATGTTTGCAAACAAACCAAATGCAAGATAAATTGGTCAACTTATTTGATGCAAAACATGGTAAAGGTATTAGAGCCGGGTTCGATCCACGACTCAAGTGTATGCTCTCAAGAGCTCGCATTGTCAACTCATGCTCAATTGCGGTTGACATTATCATGCGCTTACCGGCACACACAAGACACCATGTGAAGAAATGATGTGCACGGTATATGAATACATCATCCATCATGACGCGTCTCTTCATTTGCACAACACCAACCACACCAAAATCAAATGGAAAATATGACATATGTGGATGGTCACTATGCAAAGTGAAGGATGGAACAAGGTCCATAAAAGAGAATGAAAAATCTCCACAAGGTGAGAAAGCTATGGGGGCAATCTCATAAGCCAATATATCAACATTATTGCAACCCAAACATTTAAAAGAACAATTGTTCCATATTTTGGATGCAACAATGGGAAAGTAGCGCAAACATCGATTGCAAAACACGGGTATAGCAAAGTCATCACAAATAGAAGAATCGACATGGTTATCATTGCGGAAAGCGTGAACATTGTTGTCAACAAACATTGGAAAAGAGCAATTGTTTGTCATGTTTGAATTGACAACGGGCGAGAATTGGAAACACTCATAATAACTAGGCATGTCGATGGAAATATCATCATAAATAGGTGATTCCACATGATCAACATTGGACGTATCACATGGGAATAAAAATGCATCATATGATGGGGCAAGGAAATCATCCATAGCATGCGAGCAATCAAAATTCATCATGTCCACTAGTGGGAACATGGTCACATCAACACCCATACCTTTGTTGTCCTTCTCATGTGAAGTAGGTGTTGAAGTAGGGGCCTCTATGTGGCCGACTCGTTCATCTTGATATAGGCATATGGTATCATCATCATCATCCATGAAACCTAGCACACGATGAGAGAACACACTAGAGGAAGAGGGTAAGTTGTTAGCATTCGAAATGGTCTCACAAGACCTATCAACTACCTCTCTCAACTCATGTGGTGTTTCACTCATTCCTCAAAATAGAAACACTCAAACTCACATATAGTGGAGGCACTCAACTCACTCTCGCTCTCACTCAAGCGGGCTAAGTGGCTCTCATTCGCACATGGGATTGGTACTATCTCATCATTCAAGCACATGAGGGTAGGCTCGATTTCCTCATCTCCACACGCCTCCAAGGTTGAAGGGAAGCTCCCATGCTCAACCTTCTCGATCTCATCGCCTCCAAAGGTGCATGCCATAAGTTGGCCATCCTCATTCAACGCATCCACCAATGTGATAGCATTGCTCATGCTCGCCTCCATGGTCGAAGGGAAAATCCCATTCTCGACCGTCTTCTTGTCGCCCTCATCTCCGTTTGGGCACTCCCACATCATGTGACCATTGCCATCGCATATTGGACACGAGAGATTGGGACATTCTCGTGGACCATGGTCTTGGCCTTGGCAATTGTCGCATATGCGTTCTTCCTCATGCCATATGGGAGTCCAAGTGTCTCGGCGATCTCTAGGGTGAGGTGGTGGCGAAGGAGTGCGTTCATGGCGTCCACCATTTGAGCGATGAAGCTCTTGATGTTCATTCTTTTGGTACGCTCGAGGTGAGTGTTGACGGTGCACTTTATGGCGATGCCGGTCATGAGCGTCGCGATGGTTTGTAAGACGATCATGTGGTTGTTCAACGTTAGGAGGAGGTCGTTTATTGGCGTCGCGCCTTCGGTTATGTTGACGTTCTTGTCGAGGTTCATGACGTCCATGACGATCGCGTTGTTGTGGTGGTGGTGATGGTAGGCGGTCATGATGTTCCCCATTTGGGCGTTGACGCTCTTGATGCGCGTTGGCATTGTTCACGCTAGGATAACGTGGATGTTCCACGTGATGACGATGTCGTTCATGACCGTCGCGCCTTGGGGTATCTTAAAGATCTTGTTGTGGTTCGCCTTGACGAGGACCATGACGCGCATGCCTTGATTGTGACGACCTTGTAGTGTGCCTTGTGCGGCGCGAGCTTGAAGAAGAGCGATGTTGCACAAGGTTGTTGATAGCTTTGGTCACGCGCTCCATAGACGCTTCTTGCGCATGCATGCGGTCGTTGAAGTTGGCTTCTAGAGCTTGACGACGTCGTTCATAGTGGCATAAGCCATCACGAAGAAGGTGTCCAATACCAACGAACTCGTCAAGTGTAACATAGGCATGATCACCTTGGCATTCACCGTGGCTTGCATCGTTCGAGCTTGAGCTTCCGTTTGTACTTCCCCTGAAACATTTTCTCAAGATCAAGTGAGATATGTGGTAAAGAAAAACCAAGACAAACTATATCCTAAGAATAATGTGGCTTGAGAGGAGAGTATCCGGTTCTAACACCCAACACACACACTTATGAGAATAGGAAGGTATGAAGTGGCAACGGAAATCAAGCGAACTCAGCGAAAAGCGTATTGTCAAAGGTAGAGAAAATCTACAATGACCCAATTACCAAAGAAACTCCAACCACAAAGTATCAAGGAAACACACACAAAACCGAATGATGGGGTTGGGCGACCAAAGGGCGAGCACTCGAAAGTAGACGACCTAACGAAGACTACGTGCTCAAATGTCACCAAACACAAGAGGGACGCTAGCTCAATTGCTTTTGGTGGGCAACGGATTTGCACAAGAGTTACACACTCACTAACTTTGGCGGTTCAATCTTTGTCGCAACCTACAAGAGATGATACTTGGCACCACTTGATTCTTTTCTTTTCTCGTCTCTTTTTTTTTGATTTTTGACGATGATTCCTTCTCTTTTGCTAGTGCCAAGCACTCTAACGATACACACTCGCCAATACTTGAAGACAAACACTCAACACGTGCAATGCCTCGCAATATCACCGAGCTAGTCCAATAGGTTAAGTTGCTCGAAAGGAAGAAGGGTTCACAACGGAATACAATGGCGGGGGAATGTCGAGTCCTTGGTGGCGTCGTCGCTTGGCGTTGATGACGCGTTGTAGCGGAAGCTTGTCGATGTTGTAGACGTTGCACACACCGGAAAAGGACTCAAACAACAAAGGAGAAATGCCAAAACGAACCGAGGAAAAAGGGGAGAAAATGGCTTTTTCTACCTAGCCGGTCTGGGAGCCGGTTTTGTCCGGGCTGGGAACCGGCTGCCTATGCAGGGTGGCCGGTTTCTAGGCCGGTTGGTCCGGGCTGTGTGCCGGCCAGACAGTTTCTCGAGATTTGCTTGATTTTGGGCGGAAAAAGTGACTAGAAATCCTCGATTTCGTGGAGAAATTGGCAAAATTAAGGCTACGGAACGCAAACAAAAGTGGAGGGGGTCCTAAAGCAATAGATCCATGGATCAAAACTACCAAAAACTCATCAAATCGACCAAATCGATCGAATCCCAAAATGGCTATTTTTGGTGGAAATTTTCGAATTTCTCAAAAACGAAGAAAAATTTGGTGAATTTTGGTGGAAACACAAAACAAATCCGTGTCAACCTAGAGCTCTGATACCATATGATGCGGGTAGGTCCCGATTTTCACGGATTTGTGCGGAGGGGACGAAGAACACGAAGAACAACGGATGAACACGAAGAATACACAAAAGGGGAATCACACAAAACAAGGGTAAATAGCAAGTAGCAACCCGGCAAGACTCGATTGGTAACAAATCCCCGTGGGCAGCCCCCAATCCTCCTCTCCCAAGCACACCTTACTCTTAGGATTGTTTATCCAATTAGTCAATCCAACCAACCTGATAGAATCACCGTAAGATGAAAGATCGGCAAGTAATCGCAACTACAAGCGGAGGCTTGGTATCCACGCAGGGATCTTCTCCTCAAGAGGAGGCCTTGGTTCATCTCCACATGTGGAGGCCTTGATTCATCTCCATAGGAGGAAGGAGACACTTTGAGAAGAAGGAGCAAGGCTCTACTTTAGTTCTCAAATCTTAGTCTAACTCTGAAAGGAGGTGGGGATGAACTTTTTATAGTCGTAGTACAAAACGGAGTGGACGCAGGGAAGCCGGCCTAGGAGCTAGCTGAGCCAAGCTGGGGGCTGGCCTGGGGGCCGGGCTGGAGTCCGGGCTGGGGGCCGGCCGCCTCAGCTGGGTGGCCGGTCTGGGAGCCGGGCTGGGGGCTGGCCAGGCAGATTTCGCCTACTTCTTCTTCTTCATCATCTTGGCGTTTTCTCCTCCTCTTCCATGCGTACGCTTTGGATGATCTTGAGTCTTGGGCTTCCTTGGCATCTTCCCGGTTGTCCGTACTCGTCGTATCAAACTTAGCATAACAAAAGGGTAGATGCTCAAGTAGTATACCATCCAAAGGGACACGAAGTGGGTTCTCGTAGAGGAATGAGTTCACCTTTGAGTTCGATGACGACATGGGGTGTGTTGGGTTGCTTAGGGCAGGTTGCACTACATCAGTAGAGGGGATGGGTAGGAGGCTATTCGTCAGTTTAATCGGAGAACGGAGCCAGCTCGAGTGTGCCGCGGCCGGGAGCCGCCGACGACGACTTCGGCCAGCCTCAAGCATAAGCTTTGCCGTTGCCCAGCTAAAATGGTGGAGATGTCCAGAGGGAAGAGAGGAATGGGGTGCAGCAGCCAGGGGAGGCCCTTATATAGTGGTGGAGGAAGGGCTAGGTGGGTGGCCATTGAAGTTTCTCGGTGCAACGCCTAGGTCATGCATGATGTTTCCCTTCTACAGGGAGGAGATAAGGAGGAGGAGGGGATGAGGCAGCCGTGCTGGAGGCACAGTGTCGCACGAGGCTGCACTGTGACGGCTGGTTGGCTAAACAGGTTTAAGCTAAGTGAGCTTAGGTCATGCCAAAGCGTGCGTCTAGAGCCCGACGCGAGCGGCATCGTCGCGTTCCCGGTGTCTCGGAGGTCCAAACGGAAAACGGATTGCACCGCTGGGTTCACAAGAACAAGACCAACACAACCAAACATGCCACACTCAAAACTCCTAACTTCGCAACACAAGTTCTCTAAAAACCCCCACACACACACAAGGTGTTCGATGAGATGACAGCGGCCTTCCACAACTCAGAAAAATCCCAAACAATTTCCACTGGGTATGTTTGGTATATGGAGAGTGTCTAAGGAGTTTGAACCTATTTGGTGTAGTAGAAAAAAGGGTTTTGGGAATGTGTCCGCTAAGCCGCGTACCGGCATCGACTTTCGGCTTACAAAGGAAGTAGGTCAAACATTGCTCGAATGGGTTTGGGTTCACCAGAAGAAGTGTAGGAAATACAAAAAATATGCATCTCCCTAAATTATGAGAATTTTTAGAGGTCCCTAGGTGGACTGAATAAATTTGGGACCAGGACCAATATTTAACAGTTAACCCCTAAATTGGAAATATTGCATCGGAGTATACAATATTTTTGCATGGGTTGGCTTTATATGTACACGGGAGTCCTCCGGTATTTTTGGTGGAATTTTAGTGGCGAGGGAAATCGACATCCCTTTGATAAGTGGAAATAACCGGAATTAAAAAATTATCACAGAGTGCTAGGATTTTCAAGCAAAATCCTAAGCACGGAATTGTCGAGAGTGGTGGATGAGGTTCGCGGAACATGGGAAATTTCAGAGAGAACAAAACCAAAGTCAAGATCATCCACAAAATATTTAAGAAAGTCATTTAATAAAAGAAAAAGTTTTTCCGGTGTGAGAAAACACCACTAAAATTAGGGACGAATTTTTGGGATGTTACACATGGGGTCGCCGGGCAAAACTATGAGTCCTCACACTTAGATTCCGGCGGGCTGGGTTAAGTGTTGATGGAAAGTGTCATATGGGCAGGGTCCTATACTAGCATGGGCAAAGGACAGGCTACGATCGGTGACTCAACTTCGCATACACCTTGTATGGCGGGACGTGGCTGACATGATGAGTTACCGGATGGATGTGGGAATAGCGTGCTACCTCTGCAGAGTGTAAAAACTATTCGAATAGCCGAGTCCTCGGATATGGACAGTTGGGAGGCTGTCCTAAGACCATGTGCAAGTTTTTGAAAAGAAATTTTAAACTTTGAAAAGAAGATGGAGTGGTGAATGTTGTATACAACCATACCAACGGATCGTCATGAGGTTGTTGGAGGCAAATGGACCATGACGGGCATAAAACTAGTGCATGTTCATTCGGGGGTAGTTTGCGAGTACAATCAAATATACTCATATTGGTTTCGTCCCTGGCTATTGTCTTATCTAGATTTCGAGGAGCATTGCGCCGAAGAGGAGTACGGCGACTTCTATGCGAACTAGGGATCTGCATAAGTCAGCTGACTGCCGGGTTATCGTAGGATGTGCTTATCTACCACGTAGTAGCTTCCGCTGAATAATGTGAATTAGCCCATGAAGGCACCTATGTAAGACTTGGTCTAGATGACCATATGTGTAAGACTTTTATGCGGTATTGTAATGGATGTAAACTTTGGTATTCAGTTCGGATTATGTGCAACGACAGACTGATCATGCGATCGTTGTGTTACGCATAATCGGGTATTTCGGACAGCTAGTCCGGGGTCCCCACAGGACACTTGCACCATGTGTTGAATCTTGACGGATCCGGTATCACTAAACCATTGCACATTGTATGGATGTGGGTGCTTCTTGAACTTCAAGTTGAGCTTGTCACAAAGTTCCTTACTTGCCAAGTTGTGGCAACTTCCACCATCTACGATGACCTTGATGGACTTTCCATTGATTCCCGCTCTTGTTTGAAACAAGTTGCATCTTTGGTCTTCTTCCACTTGAACATTGGTGGTTAACGCTCTTGCCACAACCAAGGAAGGGTTGTTGTCGCCATCACAATATATCTCATTTTATTCTTCTTGAGCACTTTACATTGTGCCGACTTTGTTCAAGACAAGATACTCCTCTTCACTCATAGATTCATACTCTCCCATGTCATTGATGATCATGACCTTCTTGTTGGTGCACTCAAAGGATTTGTGCCCTTGTCCTCCGCACTTGTAGCATTGCAAGAGTTTTGTTCCGGACGAGGATCCTTGAGGTGCATTGCTAGATGAAGGTGCCTTCTTGAAAGATTGAGGTGCTTGAGTGGCGGATGTAGAAGCTCTTGTCGTGCCTTTCGCGCTAGCTTGAGGAGGAGCTTGAGTTGGTGTGTTCTTTGATGAGGAGGGCTCGTTGGCAAAAAATGCCTTTGTCTTGATGTATTTGAGCTCTTCAAGCACAAGGCGCTCGGCCTTTCAAGCTTGATGTACTAGCTCAACCAAAGAGGTATATGGTTGAACTCCACGATCTTCTTGATTGGATAGTTGAGGCCATTCATGAAGCGAGCCATGGATTGCTCTGCCTACTCGTTGACATTGGCTCTCATCATCGAGATTTCCATCTCCTTATAGTACTCATCAACCGACTTCAACCCTTGCTTCAACTCTTGCAACTTCTTGTACAAGTCTCGGGTGTAGTGGCTTGGCACGAAGCACTTGTACATTGTTTCTTTCATTTCAACCCAAGTGTCGATTGGTTGTTGGTGGTTAGCGATGCGTGCATCTTGTAGTTGTTCCCACCACAAGAGAGCATATTCTTCAAACTCCATCGAGGCTAAGGCAACCTTCTTGTTGTCGAAAAAGCGTTGTATGCGGAAGATCTTGTCAACCTTGTGTACCCATGAGAAGTAGGCTTCCGGATCACTTGTGCCGAAGAACTTGGGTATATCAAAGCGAACATTGGTCAAGTCATCATAGTCGTCGCGATGGGCACCACGTGGGAATGCACGTCCACGTCTCCTTCGATTGAGTCCATCACCATTTAGTTGGCTTGACTTGCTATCACTAGACTCGGAACGGTGGTGTTGGTGACGATCATGTGGAAGTTCTTGACGAGGACGAAGATCATGGCGAGGAGGTTGCTCTTGTTGATGAATGGGTCTTTCGTTATTGTTAGCATTGTCATGATTTTGATGGCGTGGCCTTGGAGGATGACGAGGATGACGTCCTTGTTCATCAAAGTCATTCGCACCTGATACGCCATTGTCATTACCCAATGGGTCATGACGATCGCGTTGCTGCGGTGGTGGTGATGGTATGCGTTCACGACGTTCATCATTTTGGTGAGGTTGTTCTTGATGCGCATTGGCATTGTTCGTGTGAAGATCATGTGGTTGTTCAACGTTAGGAGGAGGTCGTTCATGGGCGTCGCGCCTTGGGTTATGTTGACGTTCTTGTTGCGGATATTCTTGGCGAGGACCATGACGTCCATGACGTGCTTTTGTCGACCTTGAGGTGCTTCTTGTACGACTTGAGCGTGATGAAGAAGAAGCTCGTTGTCGCACAAGGTTGTTGAGAGCTCTGGTCACCCGCTCCATAGATGCTTCTTGCGCATGCATGCGGTCGTTGAAGTTGGCCTCTTGAGCTTGAAGACGGCGCTCGTAGCGTCCTAGGCCATCATGAAGAAGGTGTCGAAGACCAACAAACTCGGTATGTGTGACATAGCCATGATCACCTCGAAGTCCACTATGGATTTCATCGTCCGAGCTTGAGCTTCCGTTTGTACTTCCCCTAAACATTTTCTCAAGAACAAGTGAGATATGTGGCAAGGAAAAACCAAGACAAACTATATCCCAAGTATAATGTGGCTTGAGAGGAGAGAATCCGGTTCTAACACCCCACACACACACTTATGAGGATAGGAAGGTATGAAGTGGCAACGGAAATCAAGCAAACTCGGCGAAAAGCATATTGTCAAAGGTAGAGAAAATCCACAATCATCAAGTTACCAAAGAAACTCCAACCACAAAGTATCAAGAAACACACGCAAAAGCGAATGATGAGGTTGGGCGACCAAAGGGTGAGCACTCGAAGATAGACAACCTAACAAAGACTACGTGCTCAAATGTCACACCAACACGAGAGGGACGCTAGCTCAATTGCCTTCGATGCGCAACGGATTTGCACAAGTGTTAAACACTCACACTCACTTTGGCGGTTTCAGCTTTGTCGCAACCTACAAGAGATGATACTTGGCACTACTCATGTCTTTTCTTTTCTTTTTTTTTGATTTTTGACGATGATTCCTTCTACTTTTGCTAGTGCCAAGATCTTTCACGATACACACTCGCCAATGCTTTAAGACAATCACTCGAACAAGTGCAATGCCCCGCAATATCAAAGAGCTAGTCCGATAGGTCAAGGTACACGAAACGGAAGAAGGGTTCACAACGGATTACAAAGTCGGGGAAATGTCGAGTCCTTGGTGGCGTCTTCGCTTGTCGTTGATGAAGTTGCTGCGGAAGCTTGTCAATGTTGTAGACATTGCACACACCGGAAAAGGACTCAAACAACAAAGGAGAAATGCCAAAACGAACCGAGGAAAAAGGAAGAAAAGGAGTTTTTCTGGGAAACCGGCCCTAGGGCCAGCCTAGGCCGGCTAGGTCCGGTCGCGTCGGGTTGTGGGCCGGCCTGTGGGGCCGGCTCTGCCTGGATCTCAAAATCCGTGAATTTTTGGCGGAAAAGCGACGCAAAAAACCTCGATTTCGTGGGAAATTTGCAAAATTAAGGCTAGGGAACGCAAACAAGGGTGGAGGGGGTACTAAAGCAACAGATCCATGGATCAAAACTACCAAAAACTCATCAAATCGACCAAATCGCTTGAATCCCAAAATGGCTATTTTTGGTGGAAATTTTCGAATTTCTTAAAGACAAAGAAAAATTTGGTGGCTTTTGGTGGAAACACAAATCAAATCCGTGGCAACCTAGAGCTCTGATACCATATGATGTAGGTTGGTCCCGATTTTCATGGATTTGGGCGGAGGGATCAATGAACACGAAGAACAAGGGATGAACACAAGAACACAAAGAGGGGAAAACACCAAATCAAGGATAGCTAGCAAGTAGCAACTCAGCAAGATTCAACTGGTAACAAGCCCCAAGGGTAGCCCCCAATTCTCCTCTCCCAAGCACACCTTACTCTTAGGATTGTTTGTCCAATTGGTCAATCTAAACCAACCCAATAAAGTCACCCTAAGATGAAAGATTGGCAAGTAGCAAACTACAAGAGGAAGCCTTGGTATCCACGAAGGGATCTTCTCCACAAGGGGAGGCCTTGGTTCATCTCCACAAGGTGAGGCCTTGATTCATCTCCATAGGAGGAAAGGACCACTTTGAGAAGAAGGAGCACAGCTCTACTCTAATCCCAAATCATAGTCTAACCCTAGATCTGGAGGGGAAGGGGTCTATTTATAGTCTAAGCCACGAGGTGGGTGAAAAGGTGGGGGTACAAGGCCACACAGGCCCATCAAGCGCGCAGGCTGAAAGTCGTCGGGGAGCCGGCCTTGAGGCCGGTCGAGGCTGGCTGGGAGGCCGGCCGGGAGGCCGGCGGGAGACCGGCCGGGTCTGCAGGATACCCGGCCCTGGGGCCGCCCCAGGCCGGCTGGGAGGCCGGCTACCTCGGGCGGGTGCTCGGCCCTAGGACCGGCCCAGGCCGGCTGGGAGGCCGGCGCTCGCTAGATGGCGCCCGGCCGGGTCTGGAGGCAGCCCGGCCCTGGGGCCGGCCCAGGCCGGCTGGCCCGTCTTCTCCGCTTCTTCTCCCTCATCTTGTGTCGTCTCTTGGCCATCTTCCATACTTGCTTGGTGATCGGTAGTCGTTCCTGAGTATGCACAAGGTGTCCGAATGAAGTAGCAAACCATTCAAGGGTGTATTGAGATCACACAAAGCTAGGAGTGAATTCACCTTATCATGGAGAGCCTTGACTCTTGATCTTGTCATTGGACCATTTGGTGATGTTGGTGTTGTGTGCCTAGGTTGCACTACATCATGATGGCTCCACATCCTCCCTCGCCTCCCTCGGGCTTGCCATCTTCGTTAGCGCGTCCATTCCTCCTCCAATGTGTGTGTTATCAATAAACCTAATCATACACAAGTGCATGGATTTAGGTAGTATAAAGTCACATATATCGAAGTATTATTTTGAGTTCATAATAAATTCACCTTACAATAATTATCAACCAGACTTAATATTTCCTTCCAATTAAAGCATGGATAATCACCATAATTCATCGATATGTCCTCATCACTCTAAGTCTCCGCTTCCTCTTCTTCAACATGGTCGGCTCTTTATGCGATGATGTAGTTGACACCTTCTACTCCTCCAGACATATTAGGAGCTTCAAAGTAGACGTCCTCAGCATGGTACGTTCTGAAGCTCCCGTCAATGGCCTCCTCAAAGTCTAAGCAGGGGGTACAAAGGGAACGAATGAGTAACAGCGTTACTCAGCAAGTTCAGCTTAACGCTTAGATAAGTGGAATGCACTAGCAACTATCTTGAACAAAAAGTCAAGATGCATATGCAAGTTTTGTAAAACATTTTTAGGAAAAGTTCTATTTTATTTTAGAAAACTGTCGCAGCAGTGGAACACGGGGTTCCCCCAGTGCTGCCAAAGTGGGTCCACCCCATGTGGGCCCAAGATGAAGATAGACAAGACCAAGACTCAAGTCAAGCTGGCGGGTTCACCGTCAGGACACGCAAGGCCTACGTCGACAAAGGGCTCCGGTCCTGGGGGCCTGCCGGGTCCCCGAATCAAGCAAGAAGGCAAGGAAGGACCCGAGAGCCTGAGTTCCCAGCAGGAGGCCAGGCTCCCTCTCGGGTACTTCCCCACGTCACTGTGGATAAGCTCTCCACCTCACGCTAGAAGATATCAGAAGACTTGGGAAGCAAGGCGAAGGCAGCGCGGGCGGGAAGCACAGCCTGTGGTGGTGTCAGCCGCTGTCCACCCCAAGGCGGACGCTCCCACCTAACCCAAAGGAGACGCTAGGCTGAGGAGAGGCCACGTCTCCCCCTAAACTAGATGACGAGGGTCCTTCACGCCGAAGGTCCCTCGTGCCCCTCATGTGACCCTGTGGCAACCCCTTAGGCTATAAAAGGAGGACCAAGGCACGGAGGAGGGGAGGAAGGAAGAATGCAAGGTCGAACCATAGCAAGACTAGACTAGGGCTGCGAAGGTAGAGGGGAAGGTGATCTCCTCCGGGTCAGGATCTGTCCTTCTTCTACCTCCAGCCAAAACCCTTCCGGGTACCCCATCCGGGAGGTTCCATTGTAAGCCACACTATGAAGAGCCCATCAATCCAGACATGCAGGAATAGGGCTTTTAGCCTCCGGGCGGCCTGAACCTGGGTAGCTCCTTGTGTCCCTTTGGTTGCATGCTTTGATCGTGGAGAGGAGAGCTTGATATAGATTCCGCCCGAGAAGACGATTCTCAGCCTCCTTCGCGCCCCATGCCGAACCTAAAAGGGGGTATCCTATACTCCGGTGTCCGTGCATCGAGACACGACATCTGGCGCGCCAGGTAGGGGGCGCAAGCGCTGATTTCATCTTCATCAAGTTCATCGGCAAATTCTTCGTCAAGCATGCCGCCGAAGAAGAAGGGAGACCCTGCGGCATCCAAGCCGGTTTCTCCCTCACGCACTCAAGCTTTAGCTAAACGCCGTGCTGCTGGCACGCGGCGGAGCGTCTCTCCGTCCCCGCCTCCCATGGAGAGGGTGGCGCTGAACGAAGTGGATGGTCGCGACAAGGACAACGGCCCTGGCGGAGCGGCGGCTCCAAAAGGCACCACCATGCCTCCTCCTCGCTCGGGGGAGAAGAGCGTCTACAATGGCGCTGGCAAGGAGACCACCGCTGGAGGAGGGAACCACGGCGTTCGCCCCAGCGGGGATCCGCGAGCATCCAAGAGCAATACTTCCGCGCACTCGCCATCGGACGTCCAAGCTCGCCATGATGCTCTAGTTGCAGCCAAGGCCCTGATGCAGTTCCCTCCAAGCAGCGGCGATCCCAAGGTCTACCAGAATGGAGGACTCGCGTCGAGAGGCTCCTCGACTTCGTCGATGGTGGTCCATGGGTCGAACAAACTCAAGCTCCCACCGTCGATGATCCCGGAGCAGCACAAGACAAGACACGTGATCTGCGAGGCCAGCCTCGTGGTGAACGTCAAGCTAAGACGGCGCCTCCTCGCACCGCACCACCGATGTCTGATCGGCTAAACCGTGATCACGGCGAGGCCATCTCCATCGGGTCATCTACCTCACGCAACCTAGATCTTCGTGACGAGCTTAACAGTCGTCAGAACGAGGATATATGCACCCGCATCGAGCGTCGCCGAGAACGTCACCGCCGGGAAGATCGGGGCATCGACCTCGCTAAAGGCTGCCTCGCCCTCGCCCCCAAGTTCCGCCACTTCAACTGGCCCAAGAAATTCAAGATCGACGTTCTCCGCTACGACGGCACCACAAACCCCCTGGACTTTCTGCAGATATACTCTCTCGCTGCAATGGTTGCCGGGGCTGACGAGGTCATGATGGCCAATCGGTTCCCGTTGGCCCTGAAGGGAGATGCCCAGACTTGGCTTCTCAACCTCCCCAAGTACTCCATCCGTTCCTGGCGGGCACTGAAGGAGCAGTTTCTGGGGGCTTTGCAAGGCGGGTACGAGCGCCCGCGGGCTCCCAGTGATCTCCACGACTTCAAGCAGCTGCCGGGTGAAACTCTCCGCAAGTTCATCCAGTGCTTCACCCAGAAGATGAACACCATCCCGTGCATCAAGGAGGAGTTGGTGATCCAGTCCTTCCACGCCAACGTCCGCAACCCCAAGATGCGCGAGAAGCTGAGCATCCTTCGCGTCGAGTCTGCCCGTAAGCTCTGGGAGCTTGCAGATCGGTGCGCTCGAGCTGAAGAAGGAGTCAAGTTCCCCGGGGAGGATGAACCCGAGGACAAGGCCACTCCAGCCAAAAACAAGAAGCAGGACCCTGAACCCGACAAGCAGATCTTCGTCACCGAGCCTCTTCCAAAGAAGGCCAAGCCCGCGCCAACTTCTGAGGAAGAAGGCGAAGGTGATCCCTGGTGCCAGATCCATCCAGAAGGCAACCACTTGCTCAAGGACTGCCGCATGCTCAAGAACCTCGCCATCCAGGAGCAGCGTCGAGCTGACGGGGTCAGTCAAGACGGTTGCTACAACTGCGGCACTGCCGGGCACATCGCTCGTGACTGTCCCACGGGTCGCCAAGGCGGAGGCGGCCGTGGATGGAACCGAGGCGGTGGCCGCGGGGGCCATGGAGGAGGACGCGGCGGTCAAGGTGGTCGCGGGTACAACACTCCGGAGACCGCCCACGGCAGCAACGGGGAAGCTCCGGCTCCCAAGGAGGCAACGGCGGGAAGTATCAAGAAGTCACTGGAGTTGTCGGGTGCATCCACGGAAGGTCTTCTCTGCCTCCCTCCAATGGCGCCTGCAAGAGACTTGTCCGGGAGCTGAACGCGGTTGCTTCTGCTCCGTCCAAGCCCCTGGACTGGTCCAGTCAAGTCATCACCTTCGACCCAGAAGACCACCCTGCCAACACTGCCGGGGTTGGGACCCTGCCGCTGATCGTGTCGCCCGTCATCCACGACTACAAGGTCACCAAGATGCTGGTCGACGGAGGCTCTGATGTAGTGCAACCTAGGCACACAACACCAAGTGGCCCAATGACAAGAGCAAGAGTCAAAGCTCTCCATGATAAGGTGAATTCAGTCCTATCTATGTGTGATCTCGACACTCCTTTGAATGGTTTGCTACTTCATTCGGATACGTTGTGCATACTCAGGAACAACTACCAAGAAGATCACCAAGCAAGTGCAGAAGTTGGACAAGGAACGAGTCAAGAGGAAGATGAAGAAGACGAAGCATCAGCTCGGCGGTACTACCGCCAGGAGGGCCGGTACTACCGCCAGGAAGGCAGCTGCACCAGACGTACTACCGCTGAAGATGAAGACCTCGTGGAGTTCCAGGCAGCGGTACTACCGCCGCCCCAGCGGTACTACCGCCAGGCCCAGATCACGGTACTACCGCCAGAGGTACCGCTGGAGGTACCGGCACGTCCGAAAACGCCACTGGATACCCCTACGGTACCTCCCGGTACCCGCTTCGTACTACCGCCAGCGAGCTCATTTAATCCCAGCGGTACTACCGCTGGACCTGGGAAGATTCGGGCTGAAGCCCATGTAACGGCCCACAACTTACCCCTTCGCCTCATGGACTATAAATACTCCTCCTCTGCCTAGGGTTAGGGTTAGACTATGATTTGGAACTAAAGTAGAGCCTTGCTCCTTCTTCTCAAAGTGTCTCTTTCCTCCTATGGAGATGAATCAAGACCTCCACATGTGGAGATGAACCAAGGCCTCCTCTTGAGGAGAAGATCCCTGCGTGGATACCAAGGCTCCGCTTGTAGTTGCGATTACTTGCTAATCTTCCATCTTTAGGTGGCTAGGTTGGATTGGTTGGATTGACCAATTGGACAAACAATCCTAAGAGTAAGGTGTGCTTGGGAGAGGAGGATTGGGGGCTGCCCTCGGGGATTTGTTACCAATCGAGTCTTGCCGGGTTGCTACTTGCTATTTACCCTTGTGTGTTTGATTTCCCCTCTTTTGTGTTCTTCGTTCTTCGCGTGTTCTTCGTGTTCATCCTTCCCTCCGCACAAATCCGTGAAAATCGGGACCTACCCGCATCATATGGTATCAGAGCTCTAGGTTGACACGGATTTGATTTGTGTTTCCACCAAAATCCACCAAATTTTTCTTCGTTTTTGAGAAATTCGAAAATTTCCACCAAAAATAGCCTTGCCTTGATTCGAGCCGATCTGTCGATTCGTTGCGTTTTTGGTAGTTTTTGTCCATGGATCTGTTGCTTTAGGACCCCCTCCACCTTTGTTTGCGTTCCCTAGCCTCAATTTTGCCATTTCCCACGAATTCGAGGAATTTTGGAGCCCAATCCGCCCAAAATCGAGTCAATCGCGCAGATTCGTGCGCAGCGGTACTACCGCCAGGCAGCGGTACTACCGCCAGGGCCAGATTTTTCAGCAAATTTTTCTTTTCCTCGGTTCGTTTTGGCATTTCCTCTTTGGTTTGAGTCCTTTCTTGGTGTGCTACGTCTACACATCGACAAGCTTCCGCAGCAACGCATCATCAACGCCAAGCGACGACGCCACCAAGGACTCGACATTCCCCCACCACATATTCCGTTGTGAGCCCTTCTTCCTTTCGCGCAACTTGACCTATTGGACTAGCTCGGTGATATTGCGAGGCATTGCACGTGTTGAGTGTTTGTCTTCAAGTATTGGCGAGTGTGTATCGTTAGAGAGCTTGGCACTAGCAAAAGAGAAGGAATCATCGTCAAAAAGCAAAAATCAAAAAAAAAGAGAAAAGAAAAGAAGTGGTGCCAAGTTCATCTCTTGTAGGTTGCGACAAAGCTAAGACCGCCAAAGTGAGTGTGAGTGTTAACTCTTGTGCAAATCCGTTGCCCACAAAAAGCAATTGAGCTAGCGTCCTTCTTGTGTTGGGTGACATTTGAGCACGTAGTCTTCGTTAGGTTGTCTATCTTCGAGTGCTCGCCCTTTGGTCGCCCAACCCCATTATTCGCTTTTGTGTGTGTTTCTTCATCATTTGTGGTTGGAGTTTCTTTGGTAATTTGATCATTGTGGATTTTCTCTACCTTTGACAATATACTTGTCGCGGGTTTGCTTGTTTCGTTTGCCACTTCATACCTTCCTATCCTCATAAGTGTGTGTGTTGGGTGTTAGAACCGGATACTCTCCTCTCAAGCCACATTATACTTGGGATATAGTTTGTCTTGGTTTTTCTTACACACATCTCACTTGATCTTGAGAAAATGTTTAGGGGAAGTACAAACGGAAGCTCAAGCTCGGATGAGGAAATCCATGGTGGAGTTCGCGGTGATCATGGCTATGTCACACAATCGGAGCTTGTTGGCATGCGACACTTTCTTCGTGACAACCTAGGACGCTACGAGCGCCGTCTTCAAAATCAAGAGAACACCTTCAACGACCGCATGCATGCAAGAAGCAAATATGGAGCGGTTGACCGAAGCTATCAACAACCTTGTGCGACAACGAGCTTCTTCACACTCAAGCCGTACAAGAAGCACCTCAAGGTCGACACAAGCACGTCATGGACGTCATGAACCTCGACAAGAACGTCAACATGATCCAAGGCGCGACGCCCATGAACGACCTCCTCCTCACGTTGAACAACCACATGATCTTCACGCGAACAATGCCAATGCGCATCAAGAACAACCTCACCAAAATGATGACGTCGTGAACGCATACCATCACCACCACCGCACAACGTGATCGTCATGACCCATTGGCTAATGACAATGGCGTTCCGGGTGCGAATGACTTTGGTGAACAAGGACGTCACCCTCGTCATCCTCCAAGGCCACGTCATCAAAACCATGACAATGCGAACAATGTCGAACAACCCGTTCCTCAACAAGAGCTACCTCCTCAACATGCGCCTCGTCAAGAGCTTCCTCATGATCGTCACCAACACCAACGTTCCGAGTCAAGTGATAACGAGTCAAGCCAACACAATGGTGATGGACTCAACCGAAGGAGACGTGGACGTGCATTCCCACGTGGTGGCCATGTGACACTATGATGACTTGACCAACGTCCGCTTTGACATACCCAAGTTCTACGGCACAAGTGATCCGGAAGCTTACTTCTCATGGGTACTCAAGGTTGACAAGATCTTCCGTGTGCAACGCTTCTCCGACAACAAGAAGGTTGCCTTAGCCTCGATGGAGTTTGAAGAGTATGCCCTCTTGTGGTGGGAACAACTACAAGATGCTCGCGTCGCTAACCACCAACAACCAATTGACACTTGGGTTGAAATGAAAGAAACATGTACAAGCGCTTCGTGCCAAGCCATTACACTAGAGACTTATACAAGAAGTTGCAAGAGTTGAAGCAAGGTTTGAAGTCGGTTGACGAGTACTACAAGGAAATGGAAATCTCCATGATGAGAGCCAATGTCAACGAGTACGAAGAGCAATCCATGGCTCGTTTCATGAATGGCCTCAACTATCCATCAAGAAGATCGTGGAGTTCCAACCATATGCCTCTTTGGTAGAGCTAGTACATCAAGCTTCCAAGGCCGAGCGCCACGTGCTTGAAGAGCTCAAATACCTCAAGACAAAGGCATTCTACGCCAACAAGCCTTCTTCGTCAACTCCTACACCTTCACAAGCTCTTCCTCAAGCGAACACTCGAGGTCCTCCAAGAGTCTCTACTTCGACACCTCAAGCGCCTCAACCTTTCAAGAAAGTACCTCCCTCTCCAAGGCGCCTCAAGGATCTTCGTCCGGCACAAGACTTTGCAATGCTACAAGTGCGGCGGACAAGGGCACAAATCTTTTGAGTGCACCAACAAGAAGGTCATGATCATCAATGACATGGGAGAGTATGAATCTATGAGTGAAGATGAGTACAATGCTTTGAACAAGGTCGCCACAATGCAAAGTGCTCAAGAAGAAGAAAGTGAGATCTATTGTGATGGCGACAACAACCCTTCCTTGGTTGTGGCAAGAGCTCTAACCACCAATGTTCAAGTGGAAGAAGACCAAAGATGCAACTTGTTTCAAACAAGAGCGGGAATCAATGGAAAGTCCATCAAGGTCATCATAGATGGTGGAAGTTGCCACAACCTAGCGAGCAAAGAACTTTGTGATAAGCTCAACTTGAAGTTCAAGAAGCACCCACATCCTTACCATGTGCAATGGTTGAGTGATACCGGAGCCGTCAAGATTCAACACATGGTGCAAGTGTCCTTCAAGATTGGAGCCTATGAAGATACGGTTGATTGTGATGTTGTGCCTATGAACGTTTGTCACTTACTCCTTGGGCGTCCATGGCAATTTGACAAGGGTGCTATGCATGATGGAAGGACAAACTACTATAGCTTCAAGAACAACGACAAGACCTTCGTCCTTCGTCCCATGACACCAAGTCAAGTCATCGCCGACAACGCCAAGACTATTGCAAGGGCACAACAAGATCGTTCGTCTAGTGAGATGAGTGGTGAGCGAGAGACCCACCATAAAGTGAGTGAGAGCCACAAGCCAAATGAGTGTGACACTTCAAAGAGAGTTCCCACAAAACTTACACTATTTGCCACAAAAGAGAGATGAGGGAGTTGAGAGAGAACCCATCCACCCTACACTATGTGCTCATATGCAAGGGTGAAGTTTCTATGACTAACACTTCACAAACCTTCCTCCTTCTTTGTTGTCTCTTTTGAAGGACTTTGAAGATGTCTTCCCTCAAGAGTGCCACCGGGACTACCTCCTCTACGCGGAATCGAGCACCGCATCGACCTTGTTCCCGGCGCACCGCTACCAAACCGCGCTCCTTACCGCACCAACCCCGAAGAACAAAGGAGATCGAGCGGCAAATACAAGAACTTCTTGCCATGGGACACATCCGCGAGAGCTTGAGTCCGTGTGCCGTGCCCGTCATCTTGGTACCCAAGCACGACAACACTCTTCGCCTTTGCATGGATTGTCGCCCCATCAACGCCATCACCGTTCGGTATCGCCATCCTATCCCTCGACTTGATGATATGCTCGATGAGCTTTGTGGTTCCGCTATATTCTCCAAAATTGATCTTAAAAGTGGATATCACCAAATACGCATGTGTGAAGGTGATGAATGGAAGACCGCATTTAAAACAAGCTTGGTCTTTATGAGTGGCTCGTCATGCCATTTGGTCTTTCCAATGCACCTTCTACTTTTATGCGTCTCATGAATCATGTTTTGCGTCCTTTCATTGGCAAATTTGTTGTGGTATACTTTGACGACATCCTTATTATAGCAAGTCTTTGGAAGAGCACACTTCTCATGTTGCTCAAGTTTTGTTGGTTCTTCGCAATGAAAAGCTTTATGCAAATCTTTCTAAGTGCACTTTTGCCACCAACAAACTTGTTTTCTTGGGTTTTGTTGTTTCTTCGGATGGAGTTGAAGTTGATGATGCAAGATACAAGCAATTCGGACTTGGCCTTTTCCGATCACTTGAGGAGTTGAGACGTTTTCTTGGTTTTGCCGGATTTTACCGCCGTTTCATCAAGGATTTTTCCACAATTGCTTGCCCCCTCCATGAACTTACAAAGAAGAATGTACCTTTCATTTGGGGCAATGCACATGATTTTGCTTTCAATGAGCTCAAACGGTTATTAACCGAAGCACCACTCCTTGCCCTTCCGGATTTCTCTAAGACATTTGAGATTGAATGCGATGCAAGTGGATTGGGCATTGGTGGAGTGCTTATGCAAAATGGTAGACCCATCGCATACCATAGTGAGAAACTAGATGGAGCTCGCTTGAATTACCCCATTTATGACAAAGAGTTATTTGCTTTGGTTCGTGTTTTGGATGTGTGGCAACATTACCTTCGTCCTAAGGAATTTGTCATTCATTCCGACCATGAATCCTTGAAATATTTGAAAAGTCAAACAAATTTGAACAAAAGACATGCTAAGTGGGTTGAGTTCATTGAGTCTTTCACTTTGTAATCAAATACAAGAAAGGTAAAGACAATGTGGTCGCGGATGCTCTATCCCGCAAGGCCAACCTACTTACACGTCTTGACATTAGTGTCTTGGGTTTGGATGAGATTAAAGAGTTGTATGCTACCGATGCTTTCTTTGGAGACATTTTCGCTCAATGTTCGGAGCACAAAGGAATTGGTGATTTCTATTTGCACAAAGGTTTCTTGTTTAAGGCTAACAAACTATGTATACCCGAGTCTTCGCTTCGTTTGGTCCTTTTGAAGGAATCACATGGAGGCGTCTTAATGGGACACTTTGGACGTGACAAGACCTTTGCCATGCTCTCCACAAACTACTATTGGCCAAGGATGTACCGTGATGTGAACCGCTTGGTGCGACGATGTTCAACATGTCTCAAAGCTAAGTCTACTCTAAACTCTCATGGTTTATACACACCTTTGCCTATTCCACATCACCCATGGTCCGATATAGCTATGGATTTTGTCTTAGGACTCCCACGCACTAAAACAAACAAGGATTCCATCTTTGTCGTCATTGATCGCTTCTCTAAAATGGCACACTTTATACCTTGCAACAAGAGCGACGATGCTTCACACATTGCTACTTTGTTTTTCAGGGAAATCGTCCGTCTTCATGGAGTGCCCAAGACCATTGTGTCGGATCGTGACGTCAAGTTCGTGAGCTATTTTTGGAAGACTTTGATGGCCAAGATGGGAATCAAGCAACTATTCTCCACCGCATACCACCCTCAAACCGATGGCCAAACCGAAGTGGTGAACCGAGCCTATCCACACTCCTTCGTGTGTTGATCAAGCCTAACTTGAAGAATTGGGAAGAGTGCATCCCACACGCCGAGTTCGCCTACAATCGAGCACTACACCGCGCAACAAAGAGAACACCCTTCGAGGTCGTCTATGGCTCCAACCCCTACACCGCGCTAGACATGCTACCACTTCCACTCCGAGAACAAGTAACATGGACTTCGACAAGCGCGCCGCTACATGAAGAAACTACATGAAGACACAAGGGCCACGCTAGAGAAGCATAAGAAGACCATGCTACGAAGATGAACAAGAACAAGCGCCCCATGATCTTTGAAGAAGGAGACCTTGTTTGGCTACATCTACGCAAGGACCGCTTCCCCGATGAAGAAAGTCTAAGCTCGCGCCAAGAGGAGATGGTCCTTTCAAGGTTCTCAAGCGCATCAACGACAACGCATACAAGATCGACATACCAAAGTCCAAGTACGGCGTTCACAACACCTTCAACGTCGCCGACATCTCGCCTTACCTTGGTGACCCAAGTGATGATGAGGACGAAGAGTCGAGGACGACTCTTTTCCAAGGGGGGGAGATGATGTAGTGCAACCTAGGCACACAACACCAAGTGGCCCAATGACAAGAGCAAGAGTCAAAGCTCTCCATGATAAGGTGAATTCACTCCTATCTATGTGTGATCTCGACACTCCTTTGAATGGTTTGCTACTTCATTCGGATACGTTGTGCATACTCAGGAACAACTACCAAGAAGATCACCAAGCAAGTGCAGAAGTTGGACAAGGAACGAGTCAAGAGGAAGATGAAGAAGACGAAGCATCAGCTCGGCGGTACTACCGCCAGGAGGGCCGGTACTACCGCCAGGACCCAGGCAGCGCACCAGACGTACTACCGCTGAAGATGAAGACCTGCGTGGAGTTCCAGGCAGCGGTACTACCGCCGCCCCAGCGGTACTACCGCCAGGCCCAGATCACGGTACTACCGCCAGAGGTACCGCTGGAGGTACCGGCACGTCCGAAAACGCCACTGGATACCCCTACGGTACCTCCCGGTACCCGCTTCGTACTACCACCAGCGAGCGCATTAATCCCAGCGGTACTACCGCTGGCGCAGCGGTACTACCGCTGGACCTGGGAAGATTCGGGCTGAAGCCCATGTAACGGCCCACAACTTACCCCTTCGCCTCGTGGACTATAAATACTCCTCCTCTGCCTAGGGTTAGGGTTAGACTATGATTTGGGAACTAAAGTAGAGCTTGCTCCTTCTTCTCAAAGTGTCTCTTTCCTCCTATGGAGATGAATCAAGACCTCCACATGTGGAGATGAACCAAGGCCTCCTCTTGAGGAGAAGATCCCTGCGTGGATACCAAGGCTCCGCTTGTAGTTGCGATTACTTGCTAATCTTCCATCTTTAGGTGGCTAGGTTGGATTGGTTGGATTGACCAATTGGACAAACAATCCTAAGAGTAAGGTGTGCTTGGAGAGAAGGATTGGGGGCTGCCCTCGGGGATTTGTTACCAATCGAGTCTTGCCGGGTTGCTACTTGCTATTTACCCTTGTGTGTTTGATTTCCCCTCTTTGTGTTCTTCGTTCTTCGCGTGTTCTTCATGTTCATCCTTCCCTCCACACAAATCCGTGAAAATCGGGACCTACCCGCATCAGGCTCCAGCCTCAACTAGCTGACGGCGAAGGTCCTGGCTATCCTTCAAATTCCCCGGTCTCGCCTGCAAGACACCGGAGTGTTCCAAGGCGTGAACAGTAGTGTTACTCGACCCCTCGGGAAGATCACCCTTCCGGTCACCTTCGGCGACTCCAAGAACTTCCGCACCGAGGAAATCATCTTTGACATCGCCGACACTCCGCTCCTGTACAACGGCATACTTGGCAGACCTGCTCTGGCCAAGTTCATGGCCGTCTTCCACTTCGCCTACAACATGCTGAAGATTTCGGCGCCGTGGGGCGTGATCAAAGTCAAGGCCAACATTGACGATGCTATCTACTGTGTTCACCAGCTGAACCAGACGGTGGCAATCATGGCGGATGTCCCTCAAGGTGTACAGGAGGATGATGCCGGGGCTCTCCCCGGGGGCGAAGGGCACCCTGGGGCCTCCACATCTACTCCCCCCAAGAAGGCGCCATTCCATGGCGATCCGCAGCTGACCAAGAAGGTGGCGCTAACCAGCGACGGAGTACGCTCCATCACCATTGGTGCCCGCCTCACCGACAAATAGGAAAGCGCGCTCGTCGCCTTGCTTCGGGAAAACTCTGATGTCTTCGCGTGGGAGGCGTCAGGTTTACCCGGTGTTCCAAGGGACGTGATCGAGCACATACTGACGGTCAATCCGGGGGCTCGCCCCGTGAAGCAGGTTCTCCGGAACCAAAGCAAGGAAAAGCTAGAATTCATCATCGCCGTGGTGGACAAGTTGATAGAAGCTGGTGTCATCCGGTCGGTTCCCCATCCAACCTGGGTGGCCAACCCCGTAGTGGTACCGAAGCCCATGACCTTCAAGTGGAGACTCTGCATCGACTTCACAGACCTGAATAAGGCCTGTCCCAAGGACCCATTCCCCCTGCCGCGGATCGACATGATCGTGGACTCCACGGCCGGGTGCGTGCTGCTGTGTTTCTTGGACGCCTTCTCCGGGTACCACCAGATCATGATGGCGCTCGAGGACCAAGAGAAGACGGCCTTCATCACTCCCAAGGGCTGCTACTGCTACACCCGGATGCCTTTTGGCCTCCGGAACGCCGGCGCTACCTTCCAGCGCGCAATGCAAGCATGCCTTGGGCCGCAGCTGGGCCGCAACGTTGAAGCGTACATCGACGACATCGTGGTCAAGACCCGATACAAGGACTCCCTCATCCAAGACCTGCACGAGACCTTCGAGAACCTCCGCCGGGTCAACTTCAAGCTCAACCCCGACAAGTGCGTGTTCGGGGTCCCCTCCGGTAAGCTGCTGGGTTTCCTGGTCTCTCACCGAGGGATCAAGGCGAATCCGGACAAAATCAAGGCAATCGAGCGCATGGAGGTGCCCCGGCAGGTCAAGGACATACAGTGCCTCAACGGGTGCATCACTGCACTCAGGCGCTTCATCTCAAGGCTTGGGGAGCGGGCCTTACTGTTCTTCAGTCTGCTCAAGAAGTCAGGCCCCATGGAGTGGACCTCCGAGGCCGAGGAAGCCCTGCAGTCCATCAAGCGCTACCTCGCCACCAATCCTCGTGGCACCAGAAGAAAAGGAGCCCCTACTACTGTACATTGCTTCCACCAACCAGGTGATCAGCGCTGTGCTTGTGGTAGAGCGTGACGCTCCTCCGAAGAAGTCAAGCAAGATCAAGGGCAAGCGACCCGGGAACACTCTCCCGGGACAACCATGCAAGAAAAGACTGCCGGGTGACCAGGGGTCTCACGATCCTAACGTCACTGCAACCTTACCAGACGGTGCGGAGCCCGTCAGGAATGAAGAATCTCCCTCCGACGAGACTTCGTCAGGGGCTACCTCGTCCCCACCCCAAGACATCGACGTGGAGGAAGCCGAGCCCTTTCAGGACTCAGCGACCCGCAAGGTGCAGCACCCGGTCTACTTCGTCAGCATAGTGCTGCGCGATGCCCGGGAGCGGTACCCCATGATGCAGAAGCTGCTGCTGGCAATCCTCATTGCCTCCTGCAAGATGAGGCCGTACTTCCAAAGCCATCCCATCACGGTGGTATCCAAGTACAACCTAAGAAGCCCCTTGGAGAACCCACTTGCCACTGGTCGCATATCATGGTGGGCCGTGGAGCTTCAAGGTTTCGGCCTCAACTTCGAGCACACGGATAACATCAAGAGTCAGGAGCTGGCGGACTTCACGGCTGAGTGGACCGAGACGGCGTTCGACGACCCGGAAGAGGAAACCTGCCTCCCCGGGAAAGAAGATCCTAGCGCCTGGACCATGCACTTCGACGGCTCCTACACGAGGGGGAAAGGAGGTGCAGGGGTTGTCCTAACCTCACCAACCGGGGACCGGCTGAAGTACGTCGTCCAGATGCAATACCAAGGGAACATCTCCAACAACACGGCGGAGTACGAGGGCCTGCTCCCAAGACTTCGTGCTGCCATCGGCCTCGGCATCAACAAGATCGTCGTCAAGGGTGACTCTCAGTTAGTCATCAAGCAAGTGAACAAGGAGTACGTGTGCCCTCAGATGGCACCGTACGTCGAGGAGGTCTGGAAGCTGCAGCGGCGCTTCGACAACTTCTGGGCTGTGTACGTCCCACGGGGAGAAAACACGGCCGCGGATGAGCTATCGCAGGTGCCGTCCAAGCAAGAACCAGTGCCTCCCGGGATCTACATCGAGGTCCTCAGGCGACCTTCGATTCCACCCGAGAGGCTCGTGGCAAGATCTGCGTCAGGGCTGGCGACCCTTCTACCTCGACAACACGGGTAGCCAGCCCAGAAGTTCAAGACCCGGCAGCCCCTCTGGCGGAGGAAGCTATGCTTTCTTTCCGTCGGATAGCGCTACCGGTGGAAGGAACCCACACACCCTGGGCCCGGGACATCGTCAAGTACATCATCGAGCACGCCCTCCCAGAGGATGACCACGACACCGAGCGGGTGGCTCGTCAAGCCAAGCTCTACGTCATGATCGACGGTGAGCTCTACCGACGACGGGACAACGGAGTCAAGCTCCGCTGCATTCCTCAAGAACAAGGCCAAGTACTGCTAAGGGACATCCACGAGGGCACATGTTCAAGTCATGTGGCATCAAGATCACTGGCGGGGAAAGTCTTTCGTCATGGGTTCTACTGGCCAACAGTCCTCAGTGATGCCGAGCAGCTAGTCAAGACCTGTGAAGCCTGCCAGTACTATGCGAAGAACATACAGCAGCCGGCGCAAGCTCTGCAGCCAATTCCAATCTCCTGGCCATTCGCCGTCTGGGGGCTGGACATCGTGGGAAAGATACTGAAATCTGTCGGGGGCCATGAGTACCTTTTCGTGGCCATCAATAAGTTCACAAAGTGGGTGGAAGTGATGCCAGTACCACGGCAGACAGCCCAAGCAGCCATCAAGTTCATTGAAGGGATCGTGTACCGCTTTGGAGTACCCAACAGAATCATAACGGACAATGGGTCTTAGTTCATAAGCCGATCCTTCCTCAACTTCTGTGAAGAGCTGGGCATCAAGGTGTGTTTTGCCTCGGTGTCCTACCTAAGGTGCAATGGGCAAGTGGAGCGAGCCAATGCGGAGGTCCTAAAGGGTTTGAAGACCAAGGCCTTTGACAAGTTAGAAGACAAGGGCAAGAACTAGATTGAGCATCAACCAAGTGTCTTGTGGTCCCTCAGAACCACACAGAGCAGAGCCACTGGAGAAACACCATTCTTCCTTGTCTATGGAGCTAAAGCCGTATTGCCAACATAACTCAGGCATGGATCCCCCCGGGTACTTGCCTATGATGAAGACGCACAAGCTGAGAGGAGGATTGATGACATCAACTTCCTGGAAGAGGTGCGGTGTCGGGCTTCTTTACGATCCGCTCGATACCAGCAAGGGCTCCTTCGCGGCATTGAGCACCGCATCGACCTTATCCCCGGCCCACCCGTGATCCTCGTCCCCAAGGCCGACAATTGAGCGGCAAATACAATAACTCCTTTCCATGGGACATATTCGAGAAAGCTTGAGCCCGTGCGTCGTACCCGTGATCCTCGTCCCCAAGGCCGACAATACACTTCACATATGCATGGATTGTCGCCCCATCAACGCCATCACCGTACGATATCGCCATACTATACCTCGCCTCGATGACATGTTGGATGAGCTATGTGGTGCTACTATTTTTCCAAAGTTGATCTTAAAAGTGGTTACCGCCAAATAAGAATGTGTGAAGGTGATGAGTGGAAGACCGCTTTTAAAACAAAGCCTGGCCTTTATGAATGGCTTGTTATGCCATTTGGTCTTTCCAATGCACCTTCTACCTTCTTGCGTCTCATGAATCATGTGTTGGGACCATTTATTGGAAAATTTGTTGTAGTATACTTTGATGACATCTTGATTTATAACAAATCTTTGGAAGAGCATAATTCTCATGTTGCTCAAGTTTTGTTGGTTCTTAGAAAAGAAAAGAAAAGCTTTTTGCCAATCTTTCAAAATGCACATTTGCCAGTAGCAAACTTGTTTTCTTGGGATTTGTTGTATCTTCCAATGGACTTGAAGTTGATGAAACCAAAATAAGTGCAATTCGAAATTGGCCATTCCCTTTGTCTCTTGCCGAGTTGCGCAGCTTTCTTGGTTTTGCCAGATTTTACCGCCAATTTATTGAGAATTTTTCAACCATTGCTTGACCCTCCATGAACTTACAAAGAAGAATGTACCATTCATTTGGGACAAAGAACAAGATTTTGCTTTTAATGAGCTTAAGAGGAAGTTGACCGAGGCTCCGCTCCTTGCACTACCGGATTTTTCGAAAACTTTTGAGATTGAATGCAATGCAAGTGGTTTGGGCATTGGAGGAGTTCTCATGCAAAATGATAGGCCCATTGCATACCATAGCGAGGAATTAGATGGTGCACGTTTGAACTACCCCATTTATGACAAGGAATTGTTTGCTTTGATTCGAGGTTTGGATGTGTGGCAACATTACCTTCGCCCTAAGGAATTTGTCATACACTCCGACCATGAGTCTTTGAAGTATTTGAAAAGCCAAACAAATTTGAACAAAAGACATGCTAAGTGGGTTGAGTTTATGGAATCCTTTCCCTATGTGATCAAATACAAGAAGGGTAAAGAGAATGTGGTTGTGGATGCTCTATCCGCAAGACCAACCTACTTACACCTCTTGACATTAGTGTCTTGGGTTTGGATGAGATCAAGGAGCTTTATGCTACCGACGTTTTCTTTAGCGACATCTTTGCCAAGTGTTCCAGAAACAAAGGAGTTGATGATTTCTATTTGCACAAAGGATTCTTATTCAAAGCTAACAAACTTTGCGTTCCCGAGTCTTCGCTTCGCTTGTTGCTTCTGAAGGAATCACATGGAGGTTCACTCATGGGACACTTTGGGCGAGACAAGACATACGCCATGCTCAACACTCACTACTATTGGCCAAAGATGAAGAGACGTCAATCGCCTAGTGCGCCGATGCCCAACATGTCTCAAAGCTAAGTCATCTCTAAACTCTCATGGCCTTTACACACCTTTGCCCACTCCTTATGCACCATGGTCGGATATATCTATGGATTTTGTGTTAGGACTTCCACCCACTAAAAACAAACAAGGATTCAATTTTTGTGGTGGTGGATAGATTCCCCAAGATGGCACACTTTATTCCTTGCAATAAGACCGACGATGCTTCACATGTTGCCTCTTTGTTCTTTAGGGAAATCGTACGCCTTCATGGAGTGCCAAGTTCAATTGTCTCAGATCGTGACGTCAAGTTCGTGAGCTACTTTTGGAAGACATTGATGGCCAAGTTGGGAATCAAGCAGCTCTTCTCCACCGCCTACCACCCTCAAACGGATGGCCAAACAGAAGTGGTCAATAGAAGCCTTTCCACTCTCCTTCGTGTGTTGATCAAGCCCAACTTGAAGAATTGGGAGGAGTGCATCCCACACGCCGAGTTCGCCTACAACCGGGCACAACATCGAGCAACAAGACGGAGTCCTTTCGAGATCGTCTATGGCTTCAACCCCAAAACCGCCATCAAGAGCGCGTCAACATGGACATCGACAAGCGGATTGCCTACATCAAGAACCTTCATGACTCTACACGCGAAAGACTTGAGAGCCACTACAAGCATCATGCCACCAAGATGAACAAGAACAAGAAACCCATGATCTTCCAAGAGGGTGACCTAGTGTGGCTACATCTTCGCAAGGACTGCTTCCCTAATGAAAGAAAGTCCAAGCTAGCACCTAGTGGAGATGGTCCATTCAAGGTCCTCAAGCGCATCAACGACAACGCATATAAGATCGACATCCCCAAGTCCAAGTACTTAGTCCATGACACTTTCAACGTCACCGACTTATCACCATTCTATGGCTATCCAAGTGATGAGGAAGACCAAGAGTCGAGGACGACTCTTTTCCAAGGGGGCAGATGATACGGCCCAACATACACCAAGTGACCCAAGTGGACCAATGACAAGACCTAGAGTCAAGGCATTACATGATAAGGTGAACTAACTCCTAGCCCTTGATGATCTAGATGATTCCATGAATGGTTTGCTACCTCAAGCTAGTGTGCTTTGTATACTCAGGAACCACCCCCATGATGATCCCCAAGGAAGCCTAGGAGTTGGACAAGACGGGAGCCAAGATGAAGAAGAAGAAGAGAGTTCATCCCAGGCGGCGGTACTACCGCCAGGTCCCCAGCGGTACTACCGCCCCTACCCGAGCCAGGCGCCAGACGCACCACCGACAGCACTACCGCCGCCACTACCGCATAAAAAGTCATCGGACCCCATGAGCGGTACTACCGCCACGACGCTGGTACTACTGCCCCGCCAAGCTGAAGCCCACCACATCGGCGGCACTACCGCCGTCACTTCCGCATAAAACGGGTTCGGGCGCAATGAGCGGCACTACCGCCGGAGGAGCGGAACAACCGCCGAGGTGGAACGATCCAAGTCTGGCCAGCACCAGCGGTACTACGGCCAGCTCGCCAGCGGTACTATCGCTCGTGCGGGAACCAGCACGGGCAGGAGGCCCATGTAACCCACCTACCTACCCCTTTGGTTGTCTAGACTATAAGTAGCGTTTCCGAAGTTTGGATCTAGGGTAGACTATTATGATTTGATTTGTTGAGCTTTGCTCCTACTTTTCTCTTGTGGAAACCAAGACCTCTCCGAGGATTCGAATCCCGGGTTGTACAAAGCCTCTTCCTTATAGTTGATTACTTGCTAATCTCTCCCTTAGTGGATTCTATTGGACCGGTGGACCTACTCGTGAAGAGAAAAGGTTTCAGTTAAGAGCAAGGTTGACTTGGGATTTGAGAATCGGGGGCTACCCTCGGGGCCGGTTACCGATTGATTCTTCCTCGTAGGTTTTGCTAGTTATCTTGTGTGTTAACGCCATCCCCTCGTGTTTCCCCTTGTGTTTTCCCCTTCGTTATTCGTGTGTTCTTCGTGTTCATCACACCCGCCCTCAATCCGTGAAGATCGGGACACCTTACCCGCATCACTTATCACCATTCTATGGCTATCCAAGTGATGAGATAGATTCCTTAAAGAAGGATAGATCGGTTCCACTAGAATTCCATACAAAACAGAGATCAAAAAACTATAAGGGGTCTTCATAAATCTCCAATAGATGAATTTAACGAGTGGCTTTGGAACATGGGGATCTTGGGAGCACAAGCTTTAGGGGTTTCTTATGTCTAGTCTACCGAAAACCAAAGGGGAAAGTGCTACTAATATCTAGAGGCGAAGGAGTATTACAATATAAGCAACCTCAAATTTGCATGCAGATAGAAGGCTGGATGTGTCGTGGGTCGGATGAGCTGGGGTCTACTCCGATGGCGTCGAGAGAGTGGCGCACCCATGCGCAGCCCTCGGGTCCGATTGTATGTCCCAACGGTACGAAGATCTGGGCTAGAGTTCGATTCTTGATCTGAGGGTGTCCACAGAGTTACACACATGTGCACAACTCTCTGGACATTCTTAGATGCTAGCAGAAAATGTTGGGTCAGTAGTTCTCGGGCCTGAATGGTCTTGGCTTTGGGGAGGGGGGATGTTGATCTGGGTTAAACAGAGGCCGGTTTCAACTGCTTTGTCTTCTTCTTCTTGACGCTCTCCTTCTCCCTGCACCATCATGGTGGCTAGAGGATCTTGAAGATATCATACCTAAGAACACAAAGGTTATCAAATTAAGCTAACACACCATTCTAACACAGAAGACATTCAAATAGTGATTTTTCAATATCGTATTCACGAATCTCCATGATTTGCCAATGTGTAAGAATGTTGTGGAAGTCTCCAACATAACCAAACTTTAGCACATGTCCCAGTTAGTCTTAGCGTGCCCAGGTGCCCTATCGAATCAATCCCCTTAACACGCATGTATGGCATGAGCGATGAGATCAACACAATAAATGGTAAATCTGAATGTTCAGATTGGTATATCTCCTAAACAATTAATCTCATTCGAATGATTCGTCTTCACCGCTGAGTTTGTATCGATGAGGGCTTCAAAACTAGATCCCATGTTTCTATGTTTTCGACGATTTTAACGCACGAGTGGTCACTTTCTTATACTTTGACTACCAAAAAATTAACAATGAGAAGTTTTCACGACAATAATGCATAGTTATGAGAGAAATTATATACATGTTTTAGGTATTGTGAATATTGTGTGAAGCTTGAGGGTGAGTATTCTAGTGTTCACAATAACTTAGAGATGATATCATCCCACAAAAAGTAGTATAATACAACATTTCCATCTCATATGTCATCAAGTGGTAGAGAGAAAAGGAGAATCACGTCACCGGAAGCTTTCCATGCAATAGCATGGTCCTACAAACAAATACGGGTAGTCCCAGAACTGCAACTAATACAGCAGCGTTGAGTTACAGCATGAGGACCCAAAAGAAATAAGAAAATATGACAAGGTCCAGAACAATTGCAAGAAAGACCAAAGAAGGAAAATAAAGAAAGCAATCCGGTCCTTCGATTCTTCATCATATCCATGCAGAAAACCACAGACTCCATTGTCTGGAAAGAAGCCACTTGGGGTGAAGAACCTGCCACTACGTCGTCGCCAGATCTTAAAAAATAAGCACCACAAATGTCCAGATGAAGACAAACTCCCTCCTGAGAGGCCAAGATGGCACCTTGATTTGGAGGTAGAACTTGAGGAAACGTCAAACTTTAGATGCCCACGCTTGCTATGATACACTTTCGACCCGAAGAAGAATCTATAGGGACAACAAACTTATTGACAAGCATAGGCAAGATCTTCTCATCCGCTATGATACACTTTCGACCCGAAGAAGAATCTATAGGGACAACAAACTTATTGACAAGCATAGGCAAGATCTACTCATCATCGTTGTTCACCACCGACGCTAACAAAATGATGGGAGCCTCCACCTCTCCAAATTTGCAAGCTCCAAAGATGAGCTTTCGACAAGCATGGTAGACTCAACTGAACCCTACTATGTCATCCGTAGAAGATCAATTGGGCAGAATCTCGAAGGCAGTGGTCTCTCAGGCTATCTAGAAGAAGCAAGAGAGAAATGCATATTCCTACAAGATAATATAGCTCAACCAGAAAACCACTACCAAATTTTGCGGTCATAGTCAGACTGTCAGAAAATAATATATGTCAGCCAAATAACATGACCAAACCATTTAACGGCCAACGGGTCGTTCAGATTTTCCAGAGTTGGAATACATGTCAGCCAAATAGGATGACTTCCGTAGCATTGGAACCGTTTCCAAATTCCTTCAGTCACATGGATGTCAATATCAAAGTTCAGATCATGACTTTTTAACAATTAGGGAGAAAAAATATATTCGCTGCCAAGCCTTCATATATGTCTGTCATGTCACTTGACGTCCCACAGGCACCATAATGTACCTCAACTGATTACACGAACTCAAGCAGGGCAGGTTGTCACTATCTTTTAACCCTCTTCCCAGTCAATATCATCTCCTTCACCGCCAGATTCTGGAGCTTCAGCATTCAAATCTACAAACTTATAGGGCTCCGATGTATTCCCTAAGTTAACACATGTCAGACCAAGTTGTAGATACCCAAACAACAAATTTCTATAAACATACAGATGCATGCTAACACGTTCAGATTTCACAAATATTATCATATGAACCTTTAATTCAACTGTTTACAAGTATGTTCAAGAAAAATGTTTACAAGTAAACACTGTCTAGGTAGGAATTGATATGAATACGAAAATTCCCCCCGAAAAAGTATTCGGTTTGTTAAGAAAAGGCTTTGACTAACAATCACACCATTAATATGTGACTTACAAGAAAAAAATCGCAATCATAAGAATTTTCTAATATGAATATACTGACATAAATTTAATCTCATTTTTTAATATGCCTTACATTTAGAACAGAGGGAGTAACAAATAAATTTTAACTCCTAGGACCAATATGGCATCCCTAGAAACCGACCGACTCATTATATAAGCAAACAACTGGACAGCGTCAGGCTGCCAGATTCAAGAAAAATCCAAGGTATTAGATGCTAACTGAACAGTGCCTGATTTCAGTTTGAGACATCAAAAACACCGTAGAGCCCCCCCCCCCTATCGAAGCATTCAATTGTCACCTTTAAGACATCAAGATAACCATGTTCAGCCTCTTTGAGAAGTTGCTCTATGAGAAGTTGGATTGTCAAACTCAGGTAATAGTTAATTCATCATTTTACACAAAAAATAATGTAGATAAGCAATGCAGTTCAATTGACAAGTCTATTCCACACAAATATAGAAAGCACAAGTTAGTATGATACTTTCAATCCCATTTATCCAAAAATATTGGTTCCAATATCATAATTCTCATCCGATGGTGTGCACAAAGTTAGACCCACCCCGTGTGCTAATTGTGCAATTAATCATGTAACTAATCCATTTTCCACCTTTGCCTTTCATTTTTCTCCGATCCACACACTCCAGAAGTGTACCTATTCTTATCCCGCAGCATCAATCAATACAACATCTCCATATGCTTTTTCATCCTTTCGTTCGAATGCTACCACTGTTGGAATCAATGGGTTTGCCTTCACGGTTCAGATGACAGCGACAATTTATTTTGTTTATTATTCGGTTTTTTGTGCGAGTTGTGGCCAGCCTTGTTGCGAATTTTACATGTCCAAGTGCTTTAGTCCCACGTTACGACATTTACATGTATGTTCAGCCTAATTTACATTCGTCAGCACATACATGGACGCACACGATTGCTAGTACGAAAAGACTCAGTTTGCTATCACTACAAGTGTACATGTACATTAAATCATATGATTGAAGGCAAAACAAAAGGACAAAATACCTGCAGGTTCCTGCTCTTCCCATTCAACACCCTCATCCTCAACATCCCCATCCTCACGTTTAGTTTTTGTGCCCAGCTGCCGCTCAGAATGAGTTTCAGAAGAAAATGCCTGGCCTTCCTGCTGCATTCTCATGGCATCTTCTTCTTCCTATCTTTTCTTGAGGGCCTCGTAATAGGCCTTAATGTATTCGTCCTAGACATTTAAAATATTTTTTAGGAATACAATTAAAAGAAGATTAAGATAAGACAACTTTTAATAGTAGATACATTGCATGTTCAATAATAAGCTGGCTGACCTATATACTCTTCTCATCTTTTGGGTCCTGTTTTTTTTCATCCTTGCCTTCTGATTGTTCATCTCCATTTGATGTGTTACTGGTCTCTCCTCTTTGTTCTTTTGTAAGATTCATTCCTTCTTTGACCATCCATGGAGGTAAGACTTTTAACTCTGAAGCATTTCTGCCAGATTCAGCACCTTCTTCTTTTGTACCAGAACCAGCCAATTCAACATCAACCTGAAAATCCAAAAAACCCAATTGATCAAGCAAAATATTGTCAAAAGAAAGTAGGATTGGCTATAAGTTATACGAGCTAGGGGCACATGTGATAGCATATTAAAAATAGACATACAATTATGAAGTGTGTCAGACTAGGCATAACATGATTAAAAATATATAGAATTTGATACCATACAATCTGAAGGGTAGACTTCCATCTAGACAAGGATAATCATCTATGTTTCAAAATTTTAATTGGATATGCAAAAGGGTTTTAAATATTCCGCAATTATTTATTTATTATTATAGCATTATGAGAATGCATATTACTTGACTACAGAATCCTACTAAATAATCCATATCAAACTCTTACCTTTGTATCTCCAAGATAAGGCATCGGTGTACCATTATACTGCCCTTGTGCATTCCTAGAGGCATCTGCAGCACCAGAATCACCATGTGCGAAAGCACCGAGATTTAATCTTTCCCATGATTGTAGACTCCCAAACTCAGGTGCAGGCAGATCCTTCACCCGTTTAAGTTGTGCTTGCCATGGCTTCAGTTGTTCCTGTATTGCTACAAACATAAATAAGTGACATATAAAATCAGTCTCCACTGAATCATCAAGATTCTAAGACACATAAATTTGCACAAGAGAAAATAATTATTTACACCTTAGTCTACAGAGCATCCAAAAGGTTGCATGTAGAATCTGATAAAATCATTTTCCAAATAAAAAATGCAATGTCCTTATCACAAAGATAGTGCATTATTTATATCTCATGCAAGTAGTTAAAGTATTTTGTGATAAACTGAAACTTGAATTACAATGAGCTTTAACCAGATCTACAGATCAAGTCATAACAGTAAACTAACGAAGCAACAGTGCTTAGATATATGTTATCATGCACTGTTATGCTTAAACTAAGAGATGGGAACTGGATGAGTAGATAGCAGTCTGTTATGAGCTTTGGACCGCGCTCTTGCTGCAGAAGAGTTGTGGTCGACTAGCGCTCAGCAGACCGTACAAAACCAAGGAGGAACACCTAAGTTGGACATGCACATCTACTCATTGAAGCTATAACTCTTGTGCAGACACAAGGGAGCAGGTGCTCCAATGCTAATAAAGCACTTTGTGTGGGTTTTGGCTGTAATAAGCCCTTTGTGTGGGGTTTGGGCTGTAATACACGGGACTGCAGATCTTGCTACTGTTTGCGAATGTCCATGTCCAGTTTACTACTCCCTCCGTACCAAAATATAAGATGTTATAGCATTTTCTGATACGGATGTATCTATACGCATATTAGTTTGTACATTCACTCATTTCAGCATGTATGTAGTCCATATGGTAATATCTAAAACATCTTATATTTTGGTACGGAGGGAGTAGTTTATAGACGTATGTGCATCCACCTGGTAATATTGGACTCAAATTTCGTGTTAAGAGTACCAAAATATTACGAAGTTTGTACTCACATCAATTCTTTGCTGCATATCATTCAATTTTTCACGCCGACGCTTCCGTGCGTTGTCATCACCATCTCCCATTTCCTCAGAAGCAAGTTTGTCACTCTCTGCAATTAGTTCCCCGTTACAATTTTCACAATGGAAGTACTCGTCCGTGTAGCTTATAAGTTGCAATGCATCAAAGGCTGAGTATCTGCATATTGAAACAGAGATGACAGCTGAGTATGAACATCCAATTTCTTGTCTAAAAGAAATAAATAAAAAATAAAAACATAATACCTTTTTTTACAGTTAGGGCATATATAGTGTTGAACTGTATTTCTGCTATCCAATTCATCCTTCAATGTTTTCTTCATGCGGTGTATCCGGTACCTTACAACATCACAGATCTGTGTTTGTGGCAAAGATATAGCTTGTCAACCATAGTTTGCGTAAGGCACTGGAACAAAAAAATGGTTAACGGGAGGAAAATGTATTTGTTATTCTAGTTCTCAGCTAAGTAAGAAAATAACAATAACCCCAAAATTGCATTTGAATGAGCCCTGACTTGGGGTAGTAACTGAAAATTAAACATGCATTAACCTCATGAATCAAATATTCCAATGACCCATCTAACTAGCTGGTGGCTAGCGCATATTTGCCCCGATTAAACCCCTCAAATTGGAAAAATTACCAAAATCTGGTTCCGCACACTGGATGGAATGCCTTACACCTGAACATTGAATATCGGTGTTTACCCCAACTATACAATTAGAACGGACAGTTTCTACCTATTTTAAACAGAAACTGGGGTTGAATCTAGATAACATAGAAATACTAGAATTCGCCTTCTTTGCAAGTCGAGGGAAATTATAAATGCCATTTGAAAAATACAAACAAATATGAAGGGTTGCTCTTGTTTAACTCAAAACATACATTCATGGTGCAGCTAGAGATGATGTTACAGTTATACTTCTTCAATGTAAATAAGGCCAGTATAGAAGTATTTCTTTGTTATAAAGCACGATACAATTTTCCATTTAAACAAGCAAGAATACCAGACTAGCGGAAGTTTTCGATAACTAACCTGTGCGTAGTCCAAGCAACAGTAAGAATGTGTGTGCAACTTTACTTTCTCTTCTCCCTCCTTAGTACCTGGTTGACCATCACCGGCAGCTGCTGCTGCAGCACTATATATCTTCGCGCCTTTTGCTGACTGTAGCAATTGGATAAAGACAACGTTTGAGAGAGGCATATGCTCCCACTTCAATATACCACATAGAAGAATCGATTATACCTCTTTAACATTGAGTTCAATGAAAAAATTCAATTGAGTCTATACTTTATATTATTTGCATATATACTGCTTCTGTACATAAAAATGGTATATTAAAAAAACTAAGGGATCCGATGTTACTTTTTTCCATACGACAACTGAGGCATCTTAGAATAATTAACGAGAGAGAACATGATTTACTTTTGATAAATCGAGCAGCACACAATAGATGTTAAAACTACATGACCATGAGCTCAAAAGCGACTACTAAAACAGCGTTGGGTCATAGACAAGCATTACTGATTAGTATATTCTATATTGTATGGAATATTTTCATGATCACTATTTCATATGCAATGTCTCAAATGTTATTCTCACTAAAACTACTGATTTTATTAGGGAAGACATATGGAGTTCTTTCAAGTGCTATAAATGTAAACTGTATAATCTGGTGCACCTCAGTCCAGTATACCCATTACCCAATAATAGAGGTCAATTTTCAGTAAGAACACAACAACAAAGCGTATACAAGATAGTACAGCTTCACACAATTTCAAATCCCGTAAGTTCTACCTTTCAGGATTCAGTATTCAAAAAGATTATTGCAAGATTAAGTAGATATAACCCTTTAGGCCCCGATTGGAATGTCGGGAGGATTTCTGGTCCGTGAAACTTTCCTGGGCTTTGCACTAGCTGGGCCGGATTTTTAGGAGGACCTGTGGAGCTCCGTGAGAAATTACACCGGTAATTGGTTAAAATACGGCATTCCAAGCGAGGCCTTACAAATTTCTTCACGGAAGACATCATATACAATGAAGCAATACCAATCAGTAAGGAAATATAAGTATGTCCATTACAGCATTTATTATGGAGCTTATTGTGTCATTGTTAGGCGTTATTTATAGTTGATGGTGGGCATGGTGCAATTTAAAATATTAGCAGGCTGATTAGAGTAGATGAAAGATTAAGATGCTTTGATTCTGCAAATTCTTGTGCTACTTATATTAATCCAGATGTTTGAACATATTTGGCAAGTTTCATGTAACCTGGAACAAATCAACATAACTGCACAGAAATTTAGCTGGAGAAAAATTCTCATGCGGGATCACTACTTCTTAAACTGAGACCTAAAGCAACATATTTTTTGGCGACTGATGAACGCTTCCTTTTACAGCTTATCGACATTAGAGTAAATAAACAAGAATATTTCGCTATCAGTTGGCTGAGATATGAAATAAATGAGGCTACCCTAGAAAATTAAAATAACAAGATGATAGACTGCAATAACAAAACCAATACAAAACTAACCTCTTTTCTGTGATCTCTTGTCACTAGCTTCTCTTCTTCAAAGAATCGGAGGATACGACGCAGTTGTTTCGAGTGGAGCTTTAATGATATAGCCAAGTCTTCCTCACGAACCCACTGGCGTCTAACAGGTAAAGTACAAAGTTTTTTTGCATAATGCAACTTAGACAATAATAGGCTGACAGTTGTACACTAAAGAAACTGAATAGTTGAAAGAAGGTCAAATGAGATGATGGCAGATGGAGCTACAAGTTACAGGGTACTTAAAATACAATTGCATTCTTTTTATTGAGGGACATTATGTATTTCTACGGAGTTTTCACTGCCCTAGTGCATTACAAATTGAAGTCCCTGAGTGACAAAATACCCTCATAAATCGTGGTAATTACGCAATACAAGAATAGCATATAGAAAAAGGTTTAACATAGCAGGGAACCAGGTTCTGATAAAATGGTTATGACATGTCCGTAACCATTTTAGAGTTGATTATCTACCCACCTCTGTAACTACTTCTGGATTCATATGGACTAAGACCTCCAGGGAAACAATCAAGGGGGGGAGGAACAGCAGTTTGTACAATAACTACCATGGTCTATAAAAGCGATCCTGGCTTCATAGGAAGACCTAAATAAGAGCAATTTATCCGGGGCAATCCCAATATCCTGGATTGAAGAACGAAACACAATAACCGATCATAATCCACACATGCACTTGCTATAATCCGGTACCTCTCAGCAAAGACATTTGATAAACTTTTCAAGCCTTTCATGATAATCGATTTTCATGTAATACAACTACACCAACGAGAAATAAGAGCATCACTGTCATAATACCTGGACGGTTTTGCTAATTCTCAATCGATTGAGAATTAGGTTAGTTCTCAATCGCATGACGTCATCAGTTGCAAGTGGACTTGCAACTGATTCGGACCATTTGATTTGTTTCGTGATTCGTGCATCAGTTGCAAGTCAACATGCAACTGGGATTTGATGACGTCATGTGAATGAGAACTAAGTTAATTCTCATTCGCCACTTGCAACTGCTTCTGATCGTTTGATTTGCTTCGTGATTCGCGCTAATTATGAGTTGCAACTTGACTTGCAACTGAAATTGATGACGTCATGTGATGAGGACATCCCTGGTTCATCTCATCCATCATCATGTCCACAAGATGAAGCTACAAAAATACAAGCTGAAACCTCTACAAAGAAGACACACTTGGGTCCCATGACAAGGAGTCGTGCTAAACATATACAACAAGAGGTGAATGCGCTCCTAGCTGATTCTAATATTGATATGAATGAGAATTATATACTGCCTAAGTCTTGTGTGTTGCTTTTACTCAGGTTTTTACCTATGGAGATAATTCAAGCCTATGGAGAAAAGTGCAACGAACAAGACTTCATCAACGGCGTACATTGCTTGAGGACCTCACCTTATACCCCATGGGTCCAGTGGGACGAGAAGGAGTTGGAGGATTACACCAAGGAATCCAGCAAGTTGTTCCAATCAACAAACATCGCAAGCGCAGCTCCAGATTTCATCGCTGATCTTGCTGGACCATGACACATGAACATGTTCGTGTGAACATGTTTGGAGGGTCACATTGGACAGGAAATCAAGTCTACTTTCCAGCAAAACAAACCGTGCATCATTTGAAGACCCAAGTCAAAAGATATGTGATTTCCAATGCAAAGCTGTCAAGACATTTATTGCTGCGCGAGGCTCCACACTTCTGCTCCCCAACCACCCAAGTTACCACGAATTTGAGCCTCATTTTCGTGCTGGCTTCACACCTAAGCTAGGAGGGTTGTTCCTAGTATAAGTACCCCTTTCCCCACTTCAAGCACAACTCTTTGGCAATTTGTTTTCAGCATAGGTTAGCTAAGTGCAACCAGAATATTGTTTGAGAGTTCACTTCCTCCTTAGCTCTTGTAAACTTGCCTTGTGAGAGGGTAAACTCACTTTGTGATTTACAACAGCAGCCGTTGAGGCGGCGACCAGTTCGTGCTTCCAACTTCGTGCGTGGTTGTGTGGATTGGAAACTGAGAGTGTGGTTGGGCGAATACTTGTTGCTGGTTGTTGCATTGCAATAGTTAGCTTCGGTTTTGTCAGGTTGCACTACTTCTCCATTACCCGACAACGTTGTTGGCTGGGATCGAGGGTTTCCTTCGTACCCTTCAGGTGGCGTTGATTCTATCATCAAGCAGATCCTTCGTGAAGATCGGGCACCCCGCATCATCTTGGTATCAGAGCCTTGATTGACACGGTAGGATCTTGTATCCCTTGTTTAGTTTTAGTTGTTTTCAATCCTATAGTCCAGAAAAAGCCCCACAAAAAATTTCCCTTTACCTAGAGCCTTTTGCAGCCTTAGATCTGTTGTTTTGGTGAGTTTTATCAGGTTCTTGTCCATTAGATCTTTTGTTTTAGTTGCTGAGTGTTTCCCCATCCATTCTGTTCTTTTGTGTTCATTTTCGTCCAGAAATTTCAGATCTGTATCCTCCACCAAATCGTGTTTATCTTTCACATTCGGAGTCCGTTTTTAGTGTTCTTTTGCTTTTTGGAAAGATCTCTTCGTGTGCTATCCATCCATCCTGGTTAGATCTGATTACAACCTTGTTCTCGACCCAAAAAATCAGATCTGTTCGTGGTTGTTTGCTGCCAAAGTTTCAGCTCCTGTTTTGGTTGTTGAGTTCTTCCATTGCAAAATAAAATTCGTGAAGTTCCACCAAGTGTGTGTTCAGATCAAAGTCCCCTGTTGAAAAGTTTGTCAAAAAAAAAAGAGAAAAAAAAGGACAGAAAGAAGAGAAAATCTGGGACTGATCTTCACTTATATCTTGAGAAATCCTTGTTTATGTGGTGTGAGCTGAAACACTAGTCAAGTGTGTATCATCCAAAAATTCTTGCTGCAGCAAATCTGATTCATTGGTGTGTGTTCTTGTTCTACACTTATATCCTATTCAGCAACTAAGGCATTCGAATCTTGTGTGGATGATTACTTGGTTTAACAAGAACTAGACTGCAGATTAGTGTGTTGTTTTCCACATATATACCCCACCCAAAGCTCCACAAAACAGCCCCTGCATGTGCAACCCTAGACTTGTATTCGCTTAATTATCTCTCTTTGTACCAACCACCGGCACCACAGTTGAACATGTTCTGCTCTCACTTGGAAGTTACATGAGCTTCGGTTGGTAAGTGAAGGTGAGATCGAGGTGTTACACACATATATCGTGTTGTAGTATAGGGCTTTGCACAACTAATCATGGCAGGTAACGGAGACCCGTACGAGGTTGAAGGCAATGGGCATCTCAGTGAGCCCATCACACGGTTTCACTTCAATGCCTTGCGTGATCATCTCCGTCGAGAGTTCAGAAACAGCCTTGACCCAATTGAAGAGAAGCAAGACAAGTTGTCACAAGATTTGCAACAACTTATGGGCAATGTGAACGAGCAGCTCACCCAAAATATTGAAGCAATGAGGGCTGATCTTGTTGCTGATATTGTGCGAGAGCTACGTCAAGGTCCTGAAGATGCAAGTGTACATGGAGCTCCCAGGTGTGGAAATGTGGTGCTGCTGGTCGTGGTCGTGATGAAGGTGCTGCTGGTCGTGGTCGTGGTGAAGGTGCTGCTGGTCGGGTCGTGGTGAAGGTGCTGCTGGTCGTGGAGGCGGCCACCGGAGGGCCAATTTACACGATGAAGATACGAAGAAGAATTTGAGGAAGATAATTATGAGCAGCAACGAAATGGCAGATTTCATCGCCAAGGCAACTATGGTCGTGTGCGGCACGAGGAGGAGAGGTTTGGTAAACTTAAATTTACCATGCCTAAGTTTGATGGTGGATCTGATCCAGAAACATACCTCACATGGGAATTAAAAGTTGACAAGATTTTTCGCATGCACAACTATTCTGAAGCGAAGAAATTAGCAATGGCATCTCTTGAATTTGAAGACTATGCTCTAATCTGGTGGGAGCAAGTTCAAAACCAGCGAGAAGAAGAGGGAGAACCTGCTGTTGCTACATGGGCTGAAATGAAAAGAGAAATGAGGGCCAGATTCATCCCAAAGCATTATAAGCGTGACATCTTTGACAAGCTCCAGAATTTGAGGCAAGGAAAAATGTCTGTTGAAGAGTATCATAAGGAGATGGAGAAGTCAATGATAAGAGCCAATATACATGAAGATGAAGAGCAATCCATGTCAAGGTTTCTGTTTGGGCTGAATTCAAATGTGAAGCGAGTTGTTGATTTGCAGCCATATCGCAATGTTGTGGAGTTGGTGCATCTAGCTTCCAAGGCTGAACGACAATTGCAAGAAGACTCAAGGCCAAGCAGAACTATCCCATTTTCAGCTAGAGCTACATCAAGTGGGAGTAAGTTTGTGCCACAATTCAATGTTGGAAAAGGTATAATGGCAAATTCTGCAAGTGGTAGCCGGTCCAATGTGCGTGCAGGCCCAATTGGAAGTGAAACATCAGCCCAAAAGGAGAGAAGTAAACCTGCTGCATCAACCACATCTTCAATGGGATCAAGTGGGAAAAGCAGCCAAATTGAATGCTTTACATGTGGTGGCCGTGGCCACATGAGGAAGGAATGCCCCAACAAGCGTGCTATGTTGATCATGGAAAATGGAGAATATGATTCCTGTAGTGATATAGAAGAAGATGAGGACGATGATGCTACACAAGGAAATGAGCAGAAATATTGTGATTTTGAAGAAGGCACCTCCCTTGTTGTCACAAAAGTTTTGAGTGTGCAGATTAAAGAAGATGACATTGGACAGCGACACAATTTGTTCCAAACAAGGGCGAGAGTTCATGACAAAGTATGCAAGGTTATTATTGATGGTGGAAGTTGCCACAATCTTGCTAGTATAGAAATGTGTGAGAAACTTGGGCTGAAACTGCTGCAGCATCCCCACCCATATCATGTCCAATGGCTGAGTGATTGTGGTGAACTGAAAATCACACATATGGTGAAGGTCCAATTCAAGATTGGTGACTATATTGACACCGTTGAGTGTGACGTTGTGCCTATGAAAGTGTGTCACTTGCTGTTGGGAAGGCCTTGGCAATATGATCTTTCAGCTCAACATTGTGGTAGAACCAACCAATACACCATCAAGTGGAAAGGAAAAGATTTGGTGCTTCGACCAATGACACCACAACAAATCATGGCTGAGCATGTACAGAAAGTTTCTGAAGTAAAAATAGTAAGTGAGAAAGAGGGAGAAAAAAAGAATTCGAGAGACATCCACAAAACAGCGAGTGAGTGCCACAAGCCAAATATGAGTGGTAAAAATAAAAGAGAGGGAGAGAACTTAGTCATGTTAGCCACAAAATCAGAAATGAGAGATGTGAGACAAAACCCAGATCAAGTTGTCGTTGTACTCGTGTACAAGGATGACGTGATTTTTGCTAATGACTTAACTTGTCTTCCTAGAGCTGTTCGTGATCTCTTGCAGGATTTTAAAGATGTCTTTCCGGAGGATATACCCGCTGGTCTACCTCCATTGCGTGGCATAGAACATCAAATTGACCTCATTCCAGGAGCATCACTTCCCAATCGACCTGCCTACCGCGCCAATCCTGAAGAAACAAAGGAGATACAAAGGCAAGTACGAGAACTTTTAGGAAAAGGCTATGTGCGTGAAAGTTTAAGTCCTTGTGCTGTACCTGTAATTTTAGTGCCTAAGAAGGATGGTACTTGGCGCATGTGTGTTGATTGTAGGGCCATCAATAATATAACTGTTAGGTATCGTCATCCTATTCCTAGGTTAGATGATATGCTAGATGAATTGAGTGGTTCTGTTGTGTTCTCTAAAATTGATTTGAGAAGTGGGTACCATCAGATTAGGATGAAAGAAGGTGATGAATGGAAAACAGCTTTCAAAACAAAATTTGGTTTGTATGAGTGGTTAGTCATGCCTTTTGGATTAACCAATGCACCCAGTACCTTCATGAGATTAATGAATCATGTTTTGAGAGCTTACATTGGAAAGTTTGTTGTTGTGTACTTTGATGACATCCTAATCTACAGCAAATCCATAGATGAACATATAGAACATATCAAACAAGTTTTGGATGTGCTAAGAGCAGAAAAACTATATGCTAATATTGAGAAGTGCTCGTTTTGCACAAACAAGGTTGTTTTTCTTGGCTATGTTGTTTCAGGACAGGGAATTGAAGTTGATGACTCTAAGGTGGAAGCAATTAAGAATTGGCCAACTCCTATCAATATAAGCCAGGTGAGAAGTTTTCTTGGCCTTGCTGGTTTCTATAGGAGATTTGTGAAAGATTTTAGTAGCATTGCTGCAGCTTTGCATGAATTGACAAAAAAAGGAGTTGCTTTTAAATGGGGTGCGCCACAAGAAGAAGCTTTCATTGAACTTAAGAGACAATTAACTGAAGCACCTTTGCTGGTTTTGCCTGATTTCACTAAAACTTTTGAAATCGAATGTGATGCTAGTGGAATAGGCATTGGAGGTGTCTTAATGCAGGAACGTAAACCAATTGCATATTTTAGTGAAAAACTAAGTGGTGCACAACTGAATTATTCTGTGTATGATAAAGAATTATATGCTTTGGTTAGAGCGCTTGAAACATGGCAGCACTATTTATGGCCTAAGGAATTTGTTGTACATTCTGATCATGAGGCTTTGAAACATTTGAAAGGACAAGCTAAATTGAATAGAAGACATGCTAAATGGGTAGAATTCATTGAAACTTTCCCATATGTTGTAAAGTACAAGAAAGGCAAAGAAAATATGGTAGCTGATGCTTTGTCTCGTAGACATGTTCTATTGAATCAATTGGAAGTAAAAGTACCAGGACTTGAGAGTTTAAAAGAATTGTATAGTACTGATCATGTCTTTATGGAGCCATATGAAAAATGCAAAGATGGAAAAGGATGGGAAAAATACCATGTGCATGATGGTTTTCTTTTCAGGGCTAACAAATTGTGTGTTCCAGATTCGTCGGTTCGGCCTTTGTTGTTGCAGGAATCACATGCAGGTGGATTAATGGGACATTTTGGACGTGAGAAGACATATGAGCTGCTGGCTGATCACTTCTATTGGCCAAAGATGAGGAAGGACGTTGAGAAATTTGTGCAGCGATGCGTCACATGTCACAAAGCTAAGTCTAAACTGAACCCCTATGGTTTATATACTCCCCTACCTGTTCCGCATGCTCCATGGGAAGATATTAGCATGGATTTTGTTTTGGGATTGCCTAGAACAAAGAGGGGGAGGGATTCTGTTTTTGTTGTTGTAGATAGGTTCTCAAAGATGGCACACTTCATTCCATGCCACAAGAACGACGATGCTTCACATGTTGCTGATTTGTTTTTCAGGGAAGTTGTACGTTTGCACGGAATGCCGAGGACCATCGTATCAGATCGTGATGTGAAGTTCATGAGCTATTTTTGGAAGACATTGTGGGCAAAGCTCGGAACCAAGCTGCTGTTTTCAACAACATGCCACCCACAAACTGATGGCCAAACAGAGGTGGTGAACCGTACACTTTCAGCTTTGCTACGGACAATGATCAAGAAGAACTTAAAGGAGTGGGAAGAGTGTTTGCCGCATGTGGAGTTCGCTTACAACAGAGCTGTTCACTCGACCACAAGCATGTGTCCATTTGAAGTGGTCTATGGATTCAAACCACTTGCCCCAATTGACTTGCTGCCACTTCCCTTACAAGAGAGAATTAACATGGATGCTTCCAAGCGTGCTGCATATGTGAAGAAAATTCATGAGAAGACAAGAGAAGAGATTGAGAAGAAATCCAAGTATTATGCCGCTAAGGCAAACAAGAACCGCAAGAAGGTGACTTTTGAGCCCGGTGATCTGGTTTGGATACATTTGCGCAAAGATCGATTCCCTGAACGACGCAAATCCAAGCTCCTGCCTCGTGGAGATGGACCGTTCAAAGTGTTGGCAAAGATAAATGATAATGCTTACAAGATCGACCTCCCTGAAGACTATTCTGTTAGTCCAACATTCAACGTAGCAGATTTGTCTCCATGCATTAATCAAGAAGATCAAGAGTCGAGGACGACTCCTTTTGAAGAGGGGGAGGATGATGAGGACATCCCTGGTTCATCTCATCCATCATCATGTCCACAAGATGAAGCTACAAAAATACAAGCTGAAACCTCTACAAAGAAGACACACTTGGGTCCCATGACAAGGAGTCGTGCTAAACATATACAACAAGAGGTGAATGCGCTCCTAGCTGATTCTAATATTGATATGAATGAGAATTATATACTGCCTAAGTCTTGTGTGTTGCTTTTACTCAGGTTTTTACCTATGGAGATAATTCAAGCCTATGGAGAAAAGTGCAACGAACAAGACTTCATCAACGGCGTACATTGCTTGAGGACCTCACCTTATACCCCATGGGTCCAGTGGGACGAGAAGGAGTTGGAGGATTACACCAAGGAATCCAGCAAGTTGTTCCAATCAACAAACATCGCAAGCGCAGCTCCAGATTTCATCGCTGATCTTGCTGGACCATGACACATGAACATGTTCGTGTGAAACATGTTTGGAGGGTCACATTGGACAGGAAATCAAGTCTACTTTCCAGCAAAACAAACCGTGCATCATTTGAAGACCCAAGTCAAAAGATATGTGATTTCCAATGCAAAGCTGTCAAGACATTTATTGCTGCGCGAGGCTCCACACTTCTGCTCCCCAACCACCCAAGTTACCACGAATTTGAGCCTCATTTTCGTGCTGGCTTCACACCTAAGCTAGGAGGGTTGTTCCTAGTATAAGTACCCCTTTCCCCACTTCAAGCACAACTCTTTGGCAATTTGTTTTCAGCATAGGTTAGCTAAGTGCAACCAGAATATTGTTTGAGAGTTCACTTCCTCCTTAGCTCTTGTAAACTTGCCTTGTGAGAGGGTAAACTCACTTTGTGATTTACAACAGCAGCCGTTGAGGCGGCGACCAGTTCGTGCTTCCAACTTCGTGCGTGGTTGTGTGGATTGGAAACTGAGAGTGTGGTTGGGCGAATACTTGTTGCTGGTTGTTGCATTGCAATAGTTAGCTTCGGTTTTGTCAGGTTGCACTACTTCTCCATTACCCGACAACGTTGTTGGCTGGGATCGAGGATTTCCTTCGTACCCTTCAGGTGGCGTTGATTCTATCATCAAGCAGATCCTTCGTGAAGATCGGGCACCCCGCATCATCATGTGAATGAGAATTAAGATAATTCTCATTCGATTGAGCGCTAGAGAGACCCAACAAGATTATGCTTACTCTTTTGGTCGCCCATAATTCAGCCTCACTAGAAGTTCAAACTTTCCCAAGCCTAAAGTGTAAGAATTCGCATGTAAATTTCACCAGGTTTCGCCAATTCATGGCAGAGGTTTCGGTACCTGGTGAGAGCATCCAGGACAACGACGGCCATGCCACGGTTGTCGCCACAGGAGGTCTTCGGCTGGTTGTCGCCCTTCATGGAGATGTCATCGTAGAAAGCGCGCGCCGTCAGCTTAACCAGCCTTCCGTGGACCGATTGCCAAACAAATCCAAGCTCGCAAAGATCAGAGACAATGAAGAAATCTGGCGCTGCCGCTGCAACGGCTAGGGTTTCGAGGGAGTGGATCCAAAGACTCACCGGTTGAAAGGCTCGAGGGAGCCCATCGCAGCGGCTACGGTATTATCCGGTCGGTCAGTGCATATGCTGATCAGGCTCCGACAGACCGATCCAGAGCAGTACCTGCCTCGCCGTGCCCGCTGCCGCCGACGACGACGACGACGACGACTGGATCGTCTGGGTGTGTGTGTGTGTCTGGGGGCGCACCGATCTGCTGTGGGCCTTTGGATGGAAAAGTAAGGGACATGTTCACTTAGAACATGGGCTGCCGCATATTTGCACAATGGACCGCTCTGCTGTGGGCACCCGTTTGAGTGAATAATAACATCCCGAGAGGCCCATGACGGATGGGGCCAGCGTTTGTGCGGGGCCGGGTGTCTGCTGTGGGAAACGTGCGCTAAACCGCGTGGTAGAAAGCCCACGCTCGCTTTTACCGTACGGTGGAGGGTGGGGTGGACAACGGCTTGTTTACCTGTTCTCGCGTCGTCCATCTTTGTTGCTGACAGATGAGTCCTTAAGTCCTGGGGCCCGGTTGGTAGGGGCTCGCGCGTTTCGTTGGCGTACTTTCCATTCCGACAGCGCAGGGGGCCACTTGGGTGGACTTTAGTTGTCGAGTCTGATATGTCCGTTGTGCCCGCCTCTCCTTGCCTCACCTGCACACTCCTGTTCCTGCACGGTTCGCAATCTGATGCGGGTAGGTCCCGATATTCACGGATTTGTGCGGAGGGAAAGATGAACGCGAAGAACACGCGAAGAACGATGAACACAAAGAGGGGAAATCAAACACACAAGGGTAAATAGCAAGTAGCAACCCGGCAAGAATCGACTGGTAACAAATCCCCGTGGGCAGCCCCCAATCCTCCTCTCCCAAGCACACCTTACTCTTAAGATTGTTTGTCCATTTGGTCAATCCAACCAACCCAATAGAATCACCCTAGGATGAAAGATTGGCAAGTATTAAACTACAAGAGGAGCCTTGTTATCCACGCAGGGATCTTCTTCACAAGGGGAGGCCTTGGTTCATCTCCACAAGGGGAGGCCTTGAGTCATCTCCATAGGAGGAAAGAGACACTTTGAGAAGAAGGAGCAAGGCTCTACTTTAGTTCCCAAATCATAGTCTAACCCTAGATCTAGTCCAAGGAGTGCTATTGATAGTCTAGATCTGAAGAAGGACGAATGGATAAGGCTTCACGGCAGATCTGGCGAGCAGGCTCCCGCACTGGCGGTAGTACCGCTGGGATAGCCGGTGGTACCGCCAGCGCGGGTGAGCTTCGATTCATCCCACGCCCCCAGTACTAAGTGGTACCGCTCCAGCTGCCGCTGGCGGTACCGGATGAAGGTCCAGACGGAGGGTTCCGGCGGTAGCGGCGGCGGTAGCACCGCCGGCGTGGGGTCGCCCATCCCACGTCCCCGGTACCGGTCGGTACCGCTGCCGGTACCGCCGGCGTGGGGTGTGTCCGTGCTGACTGGGCCAGGGGCGGTAGTACCACTTAACCCGGCGGTAGTACCGCCGCCTGGGATTTCTTCTCCCTTCTTGTCTTCTTCTTCCTCTTCGTCTTGGCGCTTCCTCCTCCTCTTCCATGCGTACACCTTGGATGAACTTGAGTCTTGGGCTTCCTTGGCATCTTCCCGGTTGTCCGTACTCGTCGTATCAAACCTAGCATAGCAAAAGGGTAGAAGCTCAAGTAGTATACCATCCAAAGGGACACGAAATGGGTTCTCGTAGAGGAATGAGTTCACCTTTGAGTTCGATGACGACATGGGATGTGTTGAGGGTCTTGACATAGTGATGGTCGTGACCAGGGCTACATCATCTCCCCCCCGCCTTTAAAAAGAGTCGTCCTCGACTCTTGCTCATCACCATGGCAAGGAGGTAGATGTTTAGACCTTGTCGAAGAATTGGAGTTCACCATGCCTACAAACATCAAAGACCAAGCAACCCATGTGTGTGCTAGAAAGAGGAGCATATCAATAATGACATGTCCATTCTTTGTCATAGCACCGTTAGCACAACACAATAATATGACAACGTAGTGCGAGTGCAAGGTCAAAGTGTAAACAAACAATCCACTGGAACATCTTCAAAATGTGGGAACACCAAAAACTCCATGAAAAACACACAATGAAGAATGTCCAAAATGTCATCATGGTGGCAAACAAAGCACATGAAAGAGCAAGTTTTCAACATAATTGTTGCAACACCAAATTGGTAGAAACCAATAAACTCATGACAAGACATGCATAAAATGTCATTATGGTTGCAAACAAGCCAAGTAAAAGAACAATTGTTCATCATATTTGTGGTAACACATAAATCATTCATATGAAAGATGGGAGAATTTGTCTTGCCATAGGAGAAACCAATAGCACAAGCATGTTTGCAAACAAACCAAAACCAAGAGAAATTGTTCAACTTGTTTGATGCAAAACATGAGAAAGATTCTAGAGTTGGATTTGTTTCACAACTCACATGTATGCTCTCAAGAGCTCTTATTGTCAACTCATGTTCAATTGAGGTTGACATTATAGCATGAGGCTCAATGCACACGAAAAGCCAAAGAAACAAATTGTGTGCATGGTATATGAACACATCATCCATCATGAAGTGTCTCTTCATTTGCTTATCACCAAACACATCAAAGTCAATGGAATGTGACAAATGTGGATGGTCACTATGCAAAGTGAAGGATGGAACAAGATCCATAAGAGGGAACGAAAAATCTCCAACAAGTGAGAAAGCTATGGGGGCAATCTCATTATCAAACATTTCAACATTATTGCAAGCAACACATGTGAAAGAGAAATTGTTCAACATATTGCAAGCAACAATGGGAGAATAGCGCAAACATTGATTGCATAGCATGGGTATGGCAACATCATCACAAATAGAAGAATTCACTTGGTCAACCTTGGTTTGAAGCAAGGAATCACAAGTGAATGTGAATGTCTCATATGTGACATCAAAAGAATCATCCAAATCATGCAAGCAATCATAGTTCATCATGTCCACTAGCGGGATCATGGTCACATCAACACCCATACCTTTGTAGTCCCGCTCATGTGAAGTAGGTGTTGAAGTGGTAGGGGCTTCCATGTAGCCGACTTGTTCATCATGAAGTAGACATGGGGTGGCATCATCATCATCATCCTCCATGTACATCTTCTCCATTTGTGGCATCATCAAGTCGAAGAGTGGCGTCTCATCATCCATGGAACCTAGCACACAATGAGAAAACACACTAGAGGAAGGTGGTAAGTTGTTAGAAATTGAAATGGCCTCACAAGACCTATCAACTACCTCTCTCAACTCAAGTGGTGTATCACTCATTCCCTCAAAGTGAAAGCACTCAAACTCACATATGGTGGAGGCACTCAACTCACTCTCATTCTCACTCAAGTGGGCTAAGTGGCTCTCATTCTCACATGGGATTGGTACCATCTCATCACTCAAGCTTATAGGGATATGCTCGGTTTCCTCATCTCCATACGCCTCCAAGGTTGAAGGGAAACTCCCATGCTCAACCTTCTCGACCTCGTCGCCTCCAAAGGTCAATGCCATAGTGTAGGCATCATCACTCGACTCCTTTGCGGAAGGGAAAATCCCATGCTCCGCTTCATCACTTGACTCCATTGCCGAAGGGAACATCCCATGCTCGGCATCATCATCACTTGACTCCATTGCCGAAGGGAACATCCCATGCTCGGCATCATCACTTGACCCATGGTCATAGGTGATAGCATCATCAATGCTCGCCTCCTTGGTCGAAGGGAAAATCCCATGCTCGACCGTCTTCTCACCATCTTGGTCTTCATTGGGGCACTCCCACATCATGTGACCTCTTCTATTGCATAGTGGGCACAAGAGCTTGAGACATTCTCGTGGATCATGGTCTTGGCCTTGGCAATTGTCGCAAATGAGGTCTTCTTCTTGCCATATGGGGACCAATGTGGTGGTGGCACTTGGTGTGGTAGCACTAGGGGACACCATAGGATGCGCCTTTGTCGCCATCTTGTTTTCATGTCGACGTTGACGCTCTTGAGTGGAGGGGTGTCGTCGAAAGTCATTTGGATGCTTCTCCTCATGTTGGCGTCGGCGTGCTTGTTGCTTTGGTGACCTTGTCTTGGAGCTCCCACTCGAACTTGGTGATATGTTCCGAAGCTTGGCGAGTGTGTCCATGTCGGCTTCAAGCTTGTTCATGTCATGAGGCTTCGTGGCATGGCTCTTGTGGCGTCTTCTTGATCTTGATGAAGAGTGTAGACGCTTGGCAAGGTTGTCGATGGCGTCCTTGAGATTTTGGAACACACGGTTATTGTCGCCGAACTTGTCTAAGGGTGCATCAACCTTGTTCACTTGGTCATCTCTCATTTTGGTGTCGTTCTTGTGGCGCCTTGATGAGCTAGATGGGCCTTGACTTAGCTTGGCCTTGTCGATGCACTTCTCGGGGTGCCGCCTTGTTGTCGATGTAGAGTGGCGAGGCTTGGCGCTCTTGGCGTTGTCCTTCTCGTGGCACCTTCTTGAAGTTGAAGGAGAATGTCGAAGCGTGTTGCTATTGGTGAAGGCCTTGTCATGGCTCCTTCTTGAAGTTGAAGGAGAATGTCGAAGCTTGTCGCTCTTGGCGATGGCCTTGTCATGGCTCCTTCTTGAAGTTGATGGCGAATGGCGAAGCTTGGCACTCTTGGAAGTAGATGGAGCTCCATAAGGTGAACTCATGGTGGTCTTCTTGTCGGAGCAATGTCTTGAGCTTGAACCATAGAAGTAGGTTATGCCATGACGCTTGGTGGTGCCGCTCTTGAACATGGCGGTAATGGGAGTCCTCTCCTCTTGCATGTTGTCGAAGTCGTCGCACATGCTACAAGAGTAGTAGTCGTAGACGTTCTCCACCATGTCATTGGAGTGGTAGTCGTAGCAGTGGCGCTCCACCATGTCGTTGTTGTCGAAGTTTGTACCATGTGATGAGGCGTGTGAAGACAATTGCGCCTCATTGTCGTTGGAGCTCGTGTAGTCGGAGTCGTGGTAGATTCGTATGTATTTGGAGTCAATACCATATGATGAAGGTTGCTTGACATCATGGTGCCGCTCCTTGTCGTGTACGCTCGAATAGTCGGAGTCGTAGTCGGAGTAGTTGTAGCGGAAGTCTTGGTGATGATCCATCGTGTCATGGGGGTCATTGTCGGCGTAGTCGTAGTAATAGTCCCCCATGTCCTCAAAGTTTGAGGCATCATAGTACATGTGACTCATCATGTACTCATTCTCATCTTGGCCTCCATAGTGGCATTCGCTCTCCCTAGACATGTTAACTCACAAGACAAGTGTATATGTGGAGTGGAAGGAACTAGAACACAACCTCTCACCTTGTAGATAGTATTGGACGTCGTGGACAACCAAGGGAAACGATCACAAAGTAAAATGCTTGTGTTCAAGTATCCAAAGCAAACTCCAAAACACACACGGCTTAGTGGTAGGAAGATATGGTAGGTGGAAAGCAAATTGAACCAACCAGAAACCAAGATATTGTCAAAGCAAGTAGAGAACCACGATGACCACCAAGCAAATACAAGTCAATCTCAAAAGATAGGAATGTAGTTCAAGGAAACACACGCACGGAGAGATAAATGGGACTTATGCAACCAAGAAGTGAGCTAACGAACCATATGATCCTAGCGAAGACTATAAGCTCGTGTTGCACAAGTACAAGGAGAGCTACTAGCTCGATTGCAATTTATTGGTGGGCTACAAGATTTGCACAACAATGCACCACCTACTAGATGTTCCTCGAGCTTGCGCTTTCCTACAAGATATGGCAAGTTGTGTTTCTTTCTTTTCTTTTCTCTTTTGACTTGGCACTTTTTGCTTCTTTTCTCTTTTTGCTTCTTTTCACTTTTGCACACTCACTTCTTTTGATGCCAACAACGAGATATAAGATATATGAAAACTAGCGCATGCAATTTTGCTCGGAAACTACACGGTGCAAATGTGCAAAGCCCAAGAAATCATCAAGAGCTAGCCTCAACAGGACATAGTAATCGCAAAGATATAGTGTGGCTTTCAACGGAATGGCAAGTGGTAAAGATTGGCGATGTTATACCTTTCGTCGATGTTCTTCACCCTTTGTTGTAGAAGGTTCGTGCTTGCCCACGGATTTTGGTGGTGGTGGATGATGGATCTTCCGCAATGGTGATAAAGGCCTTGATCGTAGCTTCGAAACGAGCCGAAGAACACCAAAAACGGAGTCCGGAATCAAAAGATATGGCCAAAACAATTTTCTGAAATTTCAGTTTTTCTGGTACCGCTTATCCCAGCGGTAGTACCGCTGCTGGTACCGCTTGAGCGGTCCGAAGGGCAGTTTTGGCGGTACCAGCTGGCGGTAGCACTGTAGCGGGCGGTAGTACCGCTAGCTTTGGCGGTAGTACCGCTGGAGGTCGCAGAACACGCCCGAGAACGCGAAAATTAGCGATTTTGGCGGAAATTCTCGCCGAAAAACCTCAAATCGAAGGGGCAAATGATGGAATTAGGCCATGGGAACGCAAAGGAAGTTAGATCAACTCGTATAGCAATAGATTTATGGATCAAAACTTGCAAAAACGCACTCAAATCTCAGATCCATCCAAAAGCAATTTGGGGCTATTTTTGGTGGAAATTTTCGAATTTCTCAAAATCAAAGAAAATTTAGGGGGATTTGTGGGGGAAACAAAGTCAAATCCGTGGCAACCATGCTCTGATACCAAATGATGAGGGTAGGTCCCGATTTTCACGGATTTGTGAGGAGGGAAAGATGAACGCGAAGAACACGCGAAGAACGATGAACACAAAGAGGGGAAATCAAACACACAAGGGTAAATAGCAAGTAGCAACCCGGCAAGAATCGACTGGTAACAAATCCCCGTGGGCAGCCCCCAATCCTCCTCTCCCAAGCACACCTTACTCTTAGGATTGTTTGTCCAATTGGTCAATCCAACCAACCCAATAGAATCACCCTAGGATGAAAGATTGGCAAGTAGCAAACTACAAGAGGAGCCTTGGTATCCACGCAGGGATCTTCTCCACAAGGGGAGGCCTTGGTTCATCTCCACAAGGGGAGGCCTTGAGTCATCTCCATAGGAGGAAAGAGACACTTTGAGAAGAAGGAGCAATGCTCTAATTTAGTTCCCAAATCATAGTCTAACCCTAGATCTAGTCCAAGGAGTGCTATTTATAGTCTAGATCTGAAGAAGGACGAATGAATAAGGCTTCACGGCAGATCTGGCGAGCAGGCTCCCGCACTGGCGGTAGTACCGCTGGGATAGCCGGTGGTACCGCCAGCGCGGGCGAGCTTCGATTCATCCCACGCCCCCGGTACTAAGTGGTACCGCTCCAGCTGCCGCTGGCGGTACCGGATGAAGGTCCAGACGGAGGGTTCCGGCGGTAGCGGCGGCGGTAGCACCGCCGGCGTGGGGTCGCCCATCCCACGTCCCCGGTACCGGTCGGTACCGCTGCCGGTACCGCCGGCGTGGGGTGTGTCCGTGCTGACTGGGCCAGGGGCGGTAGTACCACTTAACCCGGCGGTAGTACCGCCGCCTGGGATTTCTTCTCCCTTCTTGTCTTCTTCTTCCTCTTCGTCTTGGCGCTTCCTCCTCCTCTTCCATGCGTACACCTTGGATGAACTTGAGTCTTGGGCTTCCTTGGCATCTTCCCGGTTGTCCGTACTCGTCGTATCAAACCTAGCATAGCAAAAGGGTAGAAGCTCAAGTAGTATACCATCCAAAGGGACACGAAATGGGTTCTCGTAGAGGAATGAGTTCACCTTTGAGTTCGATGACGACATGGGATGTGTTGAGGGTCTTGACATGGTGATGGCCGTGACCAGGGCTACATCACAATCTGCTTCGCTTTTGCTTCTTCCTCCTCCGCTTCACTCGCTATGATGGATCCGTGTGGTTGAGGTGTGTTAGGATGACTCCAACGGGGCGACGCAAACGAACGCGCGTTTGGTCCGCGTTTGGTCCGTTTGCGTCGCCAAAAAGACAGGCCTAGTCCGGCCCTGTCCGCCCTTGGTGCCAGTGCCCCCAACGGGGCGACGCATCAAGTCCGCCCTGTAGTATTTTTTGCAACTAAGCAGGCCCTATATGGGCCTTTTTCATTGATAGTTAGGGGAGATAGGCCACAAACGGCCTGTTTACATAATATTTTCAAAATAAAAATATTAGCCTAAATTTTTTGCCCTTCGCGGGCTTCTACTTCTTCTTCTTGTCCTCCTCATCATCATCATCGAGGATGATGTACGGCGGCTCCTGCCACAGGTGCGCCGGCGGCCCTCCTCGCTACGGGACGGCGGCCGGCGGCTCCTGCGCCTCCTGTGCGACCTCCCAGTCGTGGCCGTTGAAGACCCACCGCTGCGGGATTATCCCCTGCGGCAGCGGAGGCAGAGGCGGCAGTTCCACCTCCATGTCCTCGTACCACTGCTCCTGGGGCTTGAGGATAGCCGCCTGCTGCGCCTCCGCCGCCGCCTGCTGCTCTTCGGCGACTTGGGCGAGGACCAGTGCCCAGCGCCGCTCCTCGTCCTCCGCCATTGTCCTGAGGGAGTCCAGCCTGATGGCCTCCAACTGCTCCTCCTCCGTGAGCTCCGGCTCCGTCTTCACGGGTGCAAGGGGCGGTGGTGGAGTGAATGAGTGGGTGGGGGTAGGTGGGGCTGCCCGTCCCTATCCCCTGCCATTAAAAAGGACTGGGCCAGGGCCAGGGGAGGCTGACCGGCGCGGGGTCGCTGCCAGGTGGGGACGGGGCGGACACGAGGCGTCACCGCGCGGACGCGTTTTTGATCCGCCGCGTGTCCGCCCCGACGCATCCCTGGCCCAAATTTGGGCCAGGGATGCGTCGGGGCGGACGCGCGGCGGATCAAAGTGGGACGCGCGGTCCATTTGCGTCGCCCCGTTGGGCCGTCTTTTTGGCCCTCGCGGACAGGAACGGACCGACGTGGACTCGATGCGTCGCCCCGTTGGAGTCATCCTTACAACTTTCCCCTTCTTCATCCGAGTTGCCTTCTTTATTTTAGGTCCCTTTGTTGATTCAGTTCTTTGTTGTGCTTATATAATCTCCATTGCTGTCTTGCTACATCGGTTGCTCATCCTTCTGGTAGGTCATCTCCTTCGCTCTCACAGCCATTGTATATGTTTCTTGATGTTGACTTCAGATCCGGTTGTATTTGCAGGGCATTTGCTTGGATCCGTTGCTACTGTTTGTTTAGAGGGTTTGATATAGTGCAACCCATGTCCATCACCATGTCAAGTACTCCAACACATTACAAGTCACTATGGACATCAAAGGTGAACTCATTCCTCTTCGAGAATGCACTTCCGACCCTTTTGAATGGTATACTACTTGACCATCGTTCCCTTTACACTTCTAGGTGTGTCACCACGGTTACGAGTCCACGGAAAGATGGCCAAGTCGCAAGAGGAATGAAGTCCGACAAGACGATAGCTTGGAAGAGGCGAAGGAAGAGGAGAAAAGACCCAGGCGGCGGTAGTACCGTTGGGTTAGGCGGTACTACCGCCCGAGAGCTGCCGCCACCGCTACCGCTGCCGCTGCCGCCAGAAACGCCAGTCTGGAGCTTCTTCCGGTACCAACTGGTACCGCTGGCGGTACCGCCGCCGGTACCGTCGAGGTGGGAGGAATCGAAGACAACCCGCACCAGCAGTACTACCGCCCAACCCAGCGGTAGTACCGCCGCTGCGGGATCCAGCACAGGTTGGAGGCCCTTATCCTCTCCCCACCTACCCTCGTTTGGTCAACACTATAAATAGGACTTCCCTTGCTCAGATCTAGGATAGACTATGTTTTGAGATTAGAGTAGAGCTGTGCTCCTTCACCTCAAGATGGTCTCCTTCCTCCCCTTGTGGCGATGGTTCCTCCCCTAGTGGAGAAGATCCCTCTAGTGGATTCAAGACCTCTACTTGTAGTTTGACTACTGGCCAATCTTTCATCCTCGGATGACTTTATTGGAGCGGTTTGGTTGACCGTTGGAGAAACAACCATCCAAGATCCCTTCTTGTATCTACTTGTCGATCTCCCACCCTCGTGTGGATTCTATTGGGCCGGTTGGACCGACCAGTAAGGGAAACGGTTCTTGTATTGGGTTTGTGTTCTTGTATTCTTGGTGTTCTTCGTGTTTCTCGCGTGCGTTCGTCCACCCCCGCCGTCAATCCGTGAAGATCGGGCCACCCTAGAAGTCCCTTACTTCATCATATGGTATCAGAGCAAAGGTTGCCACGGATTTGATTTGTGTTTCCACCAAAATCCACCAAATTTTTCTTTGATTTTGCGAAATTCGAAAATTTCCACCAAAAATAGCCCCAAATTGCTTTTGGACCGATCTGAGATTCAAGTGCGTTTTTGCAGGTTTTGATCCATAGATCTATTGCTATACTTGTTGATCTACCTTCCTTTGCGTTCACATGACCTAATTCCATCATTTGCCCCTTCGATTTGAGGTTTTTCGGCGAGTTTTTCCGCCAAAATCGCAAATTTTCGCGTTCTCGGGCGCGTCCTGCGACCCCCAACGGTACTACCGCCAAATCTAGCGGGGTACTACCGCCCCCTACAGTGCTACCGCCAACCGGTACCGCCGAAAACGGCTTTCTGGACCCCCGAGCGGTACCTCGAGCGGTACTACGGCCTAAATCAGCGGTACCTCCAGAAAAACTGAAATTTCAGAAAACGGTTTTGGTCATATCTATTGATTCCGGACTCCGTTTTTGGTGTTCTTTGGCTCGTTTCGAAGCTACGATCAAGGCCTACGTCACTATTGTGGTTGATCCATCATCCACCACCAGCAAAATCCTTGGGCAAGCACGAAGCTTCTATAACAAAGGGTGAAGAACATCGACGAAAGGTATAACATTGCCAACCTTTACCCCTTGCCATTCCTTTGTGAGCCACACTATATATCTTTGCAATTACCATGTCCTATTGAGGATAGCTCTTGATGATTGCTTGGGCTTTGCACATTTGCACCGTGTAGTTTCCGAGCAAAAGTTGTGCGCTAGTTCATATATCATATATCTTGTTGTTGGCATCAAAAGAAGTGGGTGTGCAAAAGAGAAAAGAGTCCAAAGAGACAAGAGAAAAGAAGCAAAAAGTGCCAAATCAAAAGAAAGAAAAGAAGAAACACCACTTGCCATATCTTGTAGGAAGCGCGCAAGCTCGATGAACATCTTGTAGGTGGTGTGCAAATCTTGTAGCCCACCAAATAAATTGCAATCGAGCTAGTGACTCTCCTTGTACTTGTGCAACATGAGCTTATAGTCTTCGCTAGGATCATATGGTTCTTTAGCTCACTTCTTGGTTGCATAAGTCTCATTTGTCTCTCCGCGCGTGTGTTTCCTGAAACTACATTCCTATCTTTTGAGATTGACTTGTTTTTGTTTTGTGATCATCGTGGTTCTCTACTTGCTTTAACAATATCTTGGTTTCCGGTTGGTTCAATTTGCTTTCCACCTACCATACCTACCTACCAACTTTTAAGACGTGTGTGTTTTGGAGTTTGCTTTGGATACTTGAACACAAGCACTTTACTTTGTGATCGTTTCCTTTGGTTGTCCACGACGTCCAATACTATCTACAAAGGTGATAGGTTATGCTCTAGTTCCTTTCCACTCCACATATACACTTGTCTTGTGAGTTGACATGTCTAGGGAGAGCGAATGCAACTATGGAGCCTATTAGGAGGACTACACGATGAGTCACCTGGACTATGATGCCTCAAACTTTGAGGACATGGGGGACTACTTCTACTACTACACCGACAATGACCCCCATGACATGATGGAGCACCGCCAAGACTTGCGCTACGACTACTCCGACTACGACTCCACGAGCGTCCACGACATGGAGCGGTACCACGACGTCGACAAACCTTCATCATATGGTATCGACTCCAAGTACACAAGATTCTACCACGACTCCAACTACACAAGCTCCAACGACAATGAGGCGCAAGTGTCTTCACATGCCTCATTGATTGCGTTGATCACACGTTCGTTAGGAGACCCCAAGAGGAAGGTATGATGCAGTGTAGCAGCAGTTTTCCCTCAGTATGAAACCAAGGTTTAATCGACCAGTAGGAGCAAGAAATCACTTCTGAAGGTTGTTGGTGGCGCCGTTACTCAATCACCAACGTGGAATCTGCACACAACACAATCAAACTACTTTGCCCCAACGAAACAGTGAGGTTGTCAATATCACCGGCTTGCTGAAAACAAAGGATTAAACGTATGGTGTGGAAAACAGTAGTAAATTGCAGAGAATGAAAAGGAACAATGTTTGCAGTTGGTTGTATTATCAGTGTAAAAGAATGGACCAGGGTCCACAGTTCACTAGTGGTGTCTCTCCATAAAAGATAACTAACATGCTGGGTGAACAAATTACAGCTGGGCAATTGACAAAATATTGAGCGCATGACAATGCATATATATGACATGATGATTACTATGATATTCATGTGGGCATTACGACAAAATACATAGACCGTTATCCAACAGCGTCGATGACTAATAATCCACCGCCAGGTTGTCATACCGAGTTCCCTGTTGGTATTAAGTTGCAAGCAACGGATAATTGCATTAAGTAATGTGCGTAATGTAAACAAATGCATTAGACCTAACGGCGTACCCTTAATCTAAGCATCGGTTATTTTATCCCTAGTGGCAACAGCACATCCACAATCTTAGAACTTATTGTCACTCTCCCAGATTACCGGAGGCATGAACCCACTATCTAGCATAAATACTCACTCTTGGAGTTACAAGCATCTACTTGGCCAAAGCATCTACTAATAACAGAAAGCATGCAAGATCATAAATAACATATAAGATAGATTGATAATCAACTTGACATAGTATTCAATATTCATCGGATCCCAGCAAACACAACATGTAGCATTACAATAAGATGATCTTGATCATGATTGGCAGCTCACAAGATCTAACCATGATAGCATAAAGTGGAGAGAAAACCATCTAGCTGCTGCCATGGACCAGTAGTCCAAGGATGAACTACTCACGCATCACTCCGGAGGCAGGCATGGTGATGTAGAGCCCTCCGGTGATGATTCCCCTCTCTTGCAGGGTGCCGGAAAGAGCTTCAGAACCCTCCCGAGCTAGGGTTGATGGCGGCGGTGTCTCTGGAATTTTTCGTGGATAATGGCTCGGGTATTTAGGGTTTTCGCGTCGGGAAGAATAAATAGGCGAAAGGACGGCGGCTGCAGAGCCACGAGGGCCCCACACCACCCCACGGCGCGGCAGGGGGAGCCGTGTGGCCCCATGGTGTGGGTGCCACGTGGCCCTCCTCCGTCTCTCCTCTGGACTCCGTCTTCTTGTTGGAAAAATAGGAGGTTCTGTCCAAGTTTCGTCCAATTCCAAGAATATTTCCAGACTAGCTTTTCTAGAATACAAAACAACAGAAAACAGGAACTGGCACTGTGGCATCTTGTTAATAGCTTAGTCCCATAAAATGCATAAAAATGCTATTAAGTGCATATAAAACATGTAACCATTGGTATAATATCAACATGGAACATCAGAAATTATAGATACTATGATATTCATGTGGCCATTACGAAAAAATACATAGACCGTTATCCAACAGCGTCTATGACTAATAATCCACCGCCAGGTTGTCATACCGAGTTCCCCGTTGGTATTAAGTTGCAAGCAACGGATCCCAGCAAACACAACATGTAGCATTTCAATAAGATGATCTTGATCATGATAGGCAGCTCACAAGATCTAACCATGATAGCATAAAGTGGAGAGACAACCATCTAGCTACTGCCATGGACCCGTAGTCCAAGGATGAACTACTCACGCATCACTCCGGAGGCAGGCATGGTGATGTAGAGCCCTCCGGTGATGATTCCCCTCTCCGGCAGGGTGCCGGGAAGTGCTTCTGAACCCTCCCGAGCTAGGGTTGACGGTAGCGGCGTCTCTGGAACTTTTCGTGGATAATGGCTCGGGTATTTAGGGTTTTCGCGTCGGGAAGAATAAATAGGCGAAAGGGCGGCGGCTGCAGAGCCACGAGGGCCCCACACCACCCCACGGCGCGGCAGGGGGAGCCGTGCGGCCCCATGGTGTGGGTGCCACGTGGCCCTCAGAAATTATATCAGAAATTATAGATACGTTTGAGACGTATCAAGCATCCCCAAGCTTAGTTCTACTCGTCCTCGAGTAGGTAAAATGATAAAAACAAAATAATTTCTGAGGTGACATGCTACAATCATAATCTTGATCAAATATATTGTAAAGCACATGTTATGAATGAAGTGATCCAGGTCAATGGTCTATAGTTTGCTAGCAAGTAGATAATGAGCAAACAACTGAATCATATAAGCAAAAACTTTTCATGAATAGTACTTTCGAGACAAGCATCAAGGAGTTTTGCATAAGAGTTAACTCATAAAGCAATAGATTCTAAGTAAAAGGTATTTAACCAACACAAAGGAAGATTTAAGTTTCAGCAATTGCTTTCAACTTTCAACATATATATCTCATGGATATTTGTCAACACAAAGCATATAATAAGTGCAATATACGAGCATATAAAAATTGTTGCACCAAAGTTGACACTAGTGTTTGCTTCTAAGATAGAAAGAAGTAGGTAAACTGACTCAACATAAAAGTAAAAGAAAGGCCCTTCGCAGAGGGAAGCAGGGATTAAATCATGTGCTAGAGCTTTTTAAGTTTTTGAAATCATATAGAGAGTAAAAATAAGTTTTGAGAGGTGTTTGTTAATTGTCAACGAATCAGAAAATGGAAAGTACAATATGACCCCTGCCAACCAGACTTTTAAGAGCGGCTCCCATGAAGGACGTTATTTCTACCAGCAAGGCAGATCATCCCTCTTTCTCTTTTGTTTACACATGCAGATATTTCACTGTTTGTCATTGCTTGACTGATAAATCAGGGCAAAAATGTGAAGAGAATTAAGCGGTTAAAGTTGTAATTAATTGGGACTGGGCACCCCATTTGCCAGCTCTTTTTGCAAAATTAATGGATAAGCGGATGTATATGCCGCTAGTCCGGTGGTAAAGTCTGTTTGACAGTTGACATAAAGACATCCACCCCGTCCTCATGAGCTTGGTAAACATTGACACAAAAGGAGTAATAATTTTGAATAGTTTAAAGGTAGCACATGAAAAATTTACTTGGAATGGCAAGAAATACCACATATAGGTAGTTATGGTGGACACAGATGGCATGGATTTGGCTCAAGGTTTTGGATGCACGAGAAGCATTCCCTCTCAGTACAGAGTTTAGGCTAGCAAGGTTATTTGAAGCAAACACAGGATATCAACCGACACAGCAAGGCTTATATGAAAACATATTGCAAGCATTATAAGACTCTACACTGTCTTCCTTGTTAACCAAACCCTTTTACTAGAAAATATCTAGACCTTAGAGATACCAATCATGCAAACCAAATTTCAACGAGCTTTACGGTAGTTCTTCATTAATAGGTTTTAACTACATGATACAAAAGCTTAAACATGAACTACTTGATAACTCAAAACAATTGACAAGTATCAAATTATCCAATACAATGATCTACAAGAATATGTAAGCTTTTTCCATTATACCATCTACCACATGCAACATTTTCTGTTCCAACCAAACACCAATCAATTTATTTCAACATAAACTCTCCAAACAATTATAAGTGAAGCAAGAGAGTACTTTCTTTAAAAGAACTAACAGCTCTGAATAAGAGATGCATGCAAAACAGGAGCTAAAAGCATAGCAATAGCTAGATAAGAATACTCAACAAGTATAAGTGAAGAATAGGAGTATTCATATGAAAAAGCGGAGCGTGTCTCTCTCCCAATCAAGAATGCTGGGGTCCAATCAAGTTGACCATAAGAAAAATAAAATACTGAAAATAAAAGCACACAGACGCTCCAAGTAAAGCACATATGATGTGAAAGAATTAAAATATAGTTTCACTAGAGATGACCTGATAAGTTGCTGATGAAGGGGATGCCTTGGGCATCCCCAAGCTTAGACGCTTGAGTCTTCTTGAAATATGCTGGGGTGATCCATGGGAGCATCCCCAAGCTTAAGCTCTTCACTCTTCTTGATCACATTATATCATCCTTCTCTCTTGACCCTTGAAAACTTCCGCCACACCAAACTCAAAGTAATTCTCATTAGAGGGTTAGTGCACAATCAAAAACTCACATGTTCTATAAGGACACAAACATGACCGTTACTTTTAACATTAGCTACTGCCACTGATGTTATGTGAAGCTCTTCACCCTAAAAAAGAATTCCACTCAACACTAGTAAAAGAGAGAATGCGAAAAATAAAAGACAGAATCTGTCTAAACAGAACAGTCCGCAAAGACGAATTTTTTCGAGGCACTTACGTTGCTCAGATCGAAAAACTTTAAACTAACGAAAGATGCGTACATATCTGAGGATCACGCACAAAAAATTTCAGATTTAAATAATTTTTCTGTGATTTTACAGAATTAAAACGGTGAACAGCAGAAATCTGTTCCTGCGCAGAAATCCAAATCTAGCATCATCTTCCTATTAGAGGCAATACTTGGCACAACAATGCGATAAAATAAAGATACAAAGGAATTGTTACAGAAGTAAACAACTCCTTGACTCAAAAAAAAGAAAAATTGCAGAAATAAAATAATGGGTTGTCTCCCATAAGCGCTTTTCTTTAACGCCTTTCAGCTAGGCGCAGAAAGTAAGAATCAAGTGTTTCCAAGTGATGAAGCATCAACAATCTTACGCTTAGCTCTCTTACCTTACCCTTATCTTTAGGAAATACTTGGTTACACATAGGTGAAGAGGCGAAATTCATAGTGCCTTGGCCCACATCTATTATTGCTCCAAAGCGTTTCAACAGAGATCTTCCAAGCGTAATTTGTCCTACTCCTGCACATTCAATGACAAGATAATCAATAGATATTGTTATCCCAGGAGTTTTGTAAATACTCCTTCGGCTACTCCTCTTGGTAATTTAATAGTATTATCACCCAAAATTATACAATCTTCGCATTTGGAAAGCTCCCAAAGATTTAAGGAATCAAAAATATCCTTGGGCATTAAACAGAATTCAGACATAATATCACAGCGAGCATGAAAAGTTTCACCATTGATAACAACTTTTACTGAGGGAACCCATCCCGATGGTTCAAAATTTACTGGCACATTATCATAGTGTTCACAAATTTGATTATACCCTTCTTTTAGACCAGATATGTTTGTTTCAAGAGTGTTAAGTCTATCACTTATGCTTGTCAAAGCCAAATCAATTTTACTGATTGGAGGGCTAGAAATTGTAATCATTTTTTTATAGCATTAAAAGCTTGATCCCCATCATAACGAAGGAAATCTCCTCCTACCACAGCATCTAAAGCATATCTGTAGCAAAGAACAAGACCAAAATAAAAGCTACTAAGAAGCAGGCTTAAAGTCATTTTAGGTTCAGTTTTAGCATAAGACTCAAAAATTCTAGACCAAGCATCTTTAAAACTCTCCTCACTCCCTTGCTTGAAAGTGAAGATCTCTTCCTCAGGTGACATGATGACAGGAACAGGGCTAGACATGATAACAAGACTGAAAAATAACAATTCGAAAATAAAAGTAACTAATTTTTTTGTGTTTTTGATAAATAAAGCAAACAAGACTAAATAAAAATAAACTAAGCAAGACAATAACAAAGTAAAGAGATTGGAAGCGTGAAACTCCCCTTGCAGAAATCCTCTTGCTCCCGGCAACGGCGCCAGAAAATATGGCGTGTGGAAGGGAAGTAAGGAGATTTCTGAACCGAAGTGCTTCCGCTCCCCGGCAACGGCGCCAGAAAATATGCTTGATTGCGTGGATCACACGTTCGTTGGGAGACCCCAAGAGGAAGGTATGATGCAGTAGCAGCAGTTTTCCCTCAGTATGAAACCAAGGTTTAATCGAACCAGTAGGAGCAAGAAATCACTTCTGAAGGTTGTTGGTGGCGCGCTCACCAACGTGGAATCTGCACACAACACAATCAAACTACTTTGCCCCAACGAAACAGTGAGGTTGTCAATCTCACCGGCTTGCTGAAAACAAAGGATTAAACGTATGGTGTGGAAAACAGTAGTAAATTGCAGAGAATGAAAAGGAACAGTGTTTGCAGTTGGTTGTATTATCAGTGTAAAAGAATGGACCGGGGTCCACAGTTCACTAGTGGTGTCTCTCCATAAAAGATAACTAACATGCTGGGTGAACAAATTACAGCTGGGCAATTGACAAAATATTGAGCGCATGACAATGCATATATATGACATGATGATTACTATGATATTCATGTGGGCATTACGACAAAATACATAGACCGTTATCCAACAGCGTCTATGACTAATAATCCACCGCCAGGTTGTCATACCGAGTTCCCCGTTGGTATTAAGTTGCAAGCAACGGATAATTGCATTAAGTAATGTGCGTAATGTAAACAAATGCATTAGACCTAACGGCGTACCCTTAAGCTAAGCATCGGTTATTTTATCCCTAGTGGCAACAGCACATCCACAATCTTAGAAGTTATTGTCACTCTCCCAGATTACCGGAGGCATGAACCCACTATCTAGCATAAATACTCACTCTTGGAGTTACAAGCATCTACTTGGCCAAAGCATCTACTAGTAACGGAAAGCATGCAAGATCATAAATAACATATAAGATAGATTGATAATCAACTTGACATAGTATTCAATATTCATCGGATCCCAGCAAACACAACATGTAGCATTACAATAAGATGATCTTGATCATGATAGGCAGCTCACAAGATCTAAACATGATAGCATAAAGTGGAGAGACAACCATCTAGCTACTGCCATGGACCCGTAGTCCAAGGATGAACTACTCACGCATCACTCCGGAGGCAGGCATGGTGATGTAGAGCCCTCCGGTGATGATTCCCCTCTCGGCAGGGTGCCGGGAAGAGCTTCTGAACCCTCCCGAGCTAGGGTTGACGGCGGCGGCGTCTCTGGAACTTTTCGTGGATAATGGCTCGGGTATTTAGGGTTTTCGCGTCGGGAAGAATAAATAGGCGAAAGGGCGGCGGCTGCGGAGCCACGAGGGCCCCACACCACCCCACGGCGCGGCAGGGGGGCCGCGTGGCCCCATGGTGTGGGTGCCACGTGGCCCTCCTCCGTCTCTCCTCTGGACTCCGTCTTCTGTTGGAAAAATAGGAGGTTCTGTCCAAGTTTCGTCCAATTCCAAGAATATTTCCAGACTAGCTTTTCTGGAATACAAAACAACAGAAAACAGGAACTGGCACTGTGGCATCTTGTTAATAGGTTAGTCCCATAAAATGCATAAAAATGCTATTAAGTGCATATAAAACATGTAACCATTGGTATAATATCAACATGGAACATCAGAAATTATAGATACGTTTGAGACGTATCACTCATCACATGGTACCAACTTCGACTACAACAACATGGTGGACCGCCACTACCACGACTACAACCCCGATGACATGGTGGAGAACATCTATGACTACTACTCTTGTAGCATGTGCGACGACATCGACTACACCTTCGATAACATGCAAGACGAGAAGACTCCCATCACCACCATGTTCAAGAGCGGCACCACCAAGCGTCATGGCACAACCTACTATGGTTCAAGCTCAAGACGGTGCTCCGACAAGGCCACCATGCATTCATCCTATGGAGCTCCATCTACTTCAAGAAGGTGCCATGAGAAGAACATCGCCAAGAGTGCCAAGCTTCGACATTCTACATCGACAACAAGATGACGTCCCAGGAAGTGCATCGACAAGGCCAAGCCAAGTCAAGGACAATCTAGCTCATCAAGGCGCTACAATAAAGATGCCAAGTTCAAAAATCTCAAGGACGCCATTGATAAGCTTGCCAAGAGCATAAATCCTTCATCACACTCTACAAGGCGCCACAAGAACGTTGCCAAGGTCGACTGCAACTTGTCCAAGCTCGAAGATGACCTCACCACACTTGCCAAGCTTCAGAACATATCACCAAGTTCGAGTGGGAGCTCCAAGACAAGGTCACCAAGGCAACAAGCACGCCGATGTCGACATGAGGAGAAGCATCCAAACGATTTTCAACGTCATCCCTCCAATGACGAATGCCAACAAAGACATGAGGAGAAGTCAAGACGGACGCCGCGCCATCAAGCACCTACGCCTACACTCAAAGTTCAAGGTGCAACCTCCACATCCAAGATGGCGACGAGCACGCACCCTATGGTGTATCCTTCTAGTGTTGATTCCATTGTTGATGAGTTCATGGCCGACATCGACAAGTTCTTCGAGCAACGATCACGCTCACGTCGACGCCCCAAGAAGCATGGCAACACTTTTGAGGACACAACCAAGACAGCGCCCTTCTCGAGCACTTCTCATGATATGGTTTCTACACCAAGTGCCACCACAACATTGGCCCCCATATGGCACGAGGAAGGCCAAGACCATGATCCATGAGATTGTCCCAATCTCTTGTGCCCATTATGCAATAGAAGAGGTCACTTGATGTGGGAATGGAAAGTTGGTGAACAAGACGGTGACCAAGGAGATGATAAGATGGTCGAGCATGGGATTTTCCCTTCGACCATGGAGGCGAGCATGGATGATGTTATCACTTTGGTTGTTGCGCCAAGTGAAGTTGCCGAGCATGGGATTTTCCTTTCGGCAAAGGAGTCGAGTGATCACGCCTACACTATGGCATTGACCTTTGGAGGCGAGATGGTCGAGAAGGTTGAGCATGGGATTTTCCCTTCAACCATGGTGGCGTATGGAGTTGAGAAATCCGACCCAAGTCCTATGAGCTTGAGTTATGAGATGGTACCAATCCCATGTGAGAATGAGAGCCACTTAGCCTACTTGAGTGAGAGTGAGAGTGAGTTTAGTGTATCCACCATATGTGAGTTTGAGTGCTTTCACTTTGAGGGAATGAGTGATACACCACTTGAGTTGAGAGAGGTAGTTGATAGGTCTTGTGAGGCCATTTCGATTTCTAACAACTTACCCTCTACCTCTAGTGTGTTTTCTCATTGTGTGCTAGGTTCCATGGATGATGATACGCCACTCCTCGACATGATGGTGCCTCTAATGGAGAAAATGTACAGGGAGGATGATGATGATGATGATGCCACTCCATGTCTTCTTCAAGATGGACAGGTCGGCTACATGGAAGCCCCTACTACTTCAACACCTACTTCACATGAGTGGGACTACCAAGGTATGGGTGTTGATGTGACCATGTTCCCTCTAGTGGACATGATGAACTATGATTGCTTGCATGCTATGGATGATTCTTTTGAGGTCACATATGATTCGTTCTTATTCCCTTGTGATACTTTGTTTGAAACCAATGTTGATCAAGTGGAATTACCTATTTGTGATGATTTTGCCATGAGCATGCCTTGTTATGAATGTTTCCACTTTTTTCCCATTGTGGCATGCAACATGTTGAACAATTTCTCTTTCACATGTGTTGCTTGCAATAATGTTGAAATGCTTGATAATGAGATTGCCCCTATAGCTTTCTCACATTTTGGAGATGTTTCGTTTTCTCTTATGGACCTTGTTCCATCCTTCACTTTGCATAGTGACTATCCACATATGTCATATTTTCCAATTGATTTTTGTGTGGTTGGTGATATGCAAATGAAGAGACGCGTCATGATAGATGATGTGTTCATATACCGTGCACATAATTTCTTCATATGGTGTCTTGTGTGTGCCGGTAAACGCATGATAATGTCAACCTCAATTGAGTATGAGTTGACAATACGAGCTCTTGAGAGCATACATGTGAGTTGTGAAACAAATCCAACTCTAGAATCTTTCTCATGTTTTGCATCAAACAAGTTAACCAATTTCTCTTGCTTATGGTTTGTTCACAATCATGATGGTGTTTTTGGTCTTCTCTATGACAAGCATGTTTGTTTGATCCTTCATATGAATGATTTATGTGTTGCACTAAATATGATGAACATTTGTTCTTTTGGATCGATTGGTTGCAACCATAATGACATTTTGAGCATGTCTTGCCATGAGTATATTGGTTTCTACCAATTTGGTGTTGCAACAAATATGTTGAAAACTTGCTCTTTCATGTGCTTTGTTTGCCACCATGATGATATTTTGGACATTCTACATTGTGTGTTTTGCCAAATCCTCCTCTTGTTGCATAAAGGTTGATGACAAATTGTCCCTTCCAATGTCTTGTGTGCAATAATGATCATATGGTTCAAGATGAGATACCTAGATGTCATCCTCATATTTTTATGGAGTTTTTGTGTTCTCACATTTTGAAGATGTTGCATTGGATTGCTTGCACTTTGACCTTGCACTTGCAATACATTTTCATATTCTTGTGTTGTGCTAACGGTGCTATGACAAAGAATGGACATGTCATTGTTGATATGCTCCTCTTTCTTGCACACACATGGTTTGCTTGGTCTTTGATGTTTGTAGACATGGTGAATTCCAACTCTTCGACAACACATCTACCTCCTTTGCATGGTGATGAAGAGCAAGAGTTGAGGACGACTCTTTTTAAAGGGGGGAAGATGATGTAGTGCAACCCACGTCCATCACCATGTCAAGTACTCCAACACATTACAAGTCAGTATGGACATCAAAGGTGAACTCATTCCTCTTCGAGAACTCACTTCCGACCCTTTTGAATGGTATACTACTTGACCATCGTTCCCTTTACACTTCTAGATGTGTCACCACGGTTACGATTCCACGGGAAGATGGCCAAGGAGAAAGAGGAATGAAATCCGACAAGACGATAGCTTGGAAGAGGCAAAGGAAGAGTAGAAAAGACCCAGGCAGCGGTAGTACCGTTGGGTTAGGCGGTACTACCGCCCGAGAGCTGCCGCCACCGCTACCGCTGCTGCTACCGCCAGAAACGCCAGTCTGGAGCTTCTTCCGGTACCAATTGGTACCGCTGGCGATACCGCCGCCGGTACCGTCGAGGTGGGAGGAATCGAAGACAACCCGCACCAGCAGTACTACCGCCCAACCCAGCGGTAGAACGCCGCTGCGGGATCCAGCACGGGTTGGAGGCCCTTATCCTCTCCCCACCTACCCCCATTTGGTCAACACTATAAATAGGACTTCCTTGCTCAGATCTAGGATAGACTATGTTTTGAAATTAGAGTAGAGCTATGCTCCTTCACCTCAAGGTGGTCTCCTTCCTCCCCTTGTGGGATGGTTCCTCCCCTAGTGGAGAAGATCCCTCTAGTGGATTCAAGACCTCTACTTGTACTTTGACTACTTGCCAATCTTTCATCCTCGGGTGACTTTATTGGAGCGGTTTGGTTGACCGTTGGAGAAACAACCATCCAAGATCCCTTCTTGTATCTACTTGCCGATCTCCCACCCTCGTGTGGATTCTATTGGGCCGGTTGGACCAGCCGGTAAGGGAAACGGTTCTTGTATCGGGTTTGTGTTCTTGTATTCTTGGTGTTCTTCGTGTTCCTCGTGTTTCTTGCGTGTGTTTGTCCACCCCCGCCGTCAATCCGTGAAGATCGGGCCACCCTAGAAGTCCCTTACTTCATCAAGGTTTCTGAGACTGCTTGTCAGTAAAGGAAATGTTGCTCTTCGAGGCTGCTTTGATGATGCTGGTTGTGGTCCCGATGTTCACGGATTCAGGGCGGGAGTGATGAACACGACGAACATGAAGAATGAAAAGGGGAAACACGGGGAAATACGAGGGGACGGTGAAACAAAGGGGTAACTAGCAAAACCTACAAGAGTAAATGAACCGGTAACCAGCCCCGAGGGTAGCCCCTGATTCTCAAAAGCCAAGTCAACTTTGCTCTCAATTGGAACCTTTTCTCTTCACCGGTAGGTCCACCGGTCCAATAAATCCACTAAGGGAGAGATTGGCAAGTAATCAATTACAAGGAAGAGGCCTTGTACAACCCGGGATTCGAACCCTCGGAGAGGTCTTGGTTTCCACAAGGGGAAAGTTGGAGCAAAGCTCAACAAAGCCAATTTATATTAGTTCTAACCCTAACCCTAGGCAGAGAAGGGTTAATACGCACCTAGTTGATGACCAGGTCAGGCATTAATACGCTCCGCACAACCCCCTGTGGCTTATGGGCCAACACAATAAGTGCATTTGCTTTTTTTTCCTTTCGTTTTTGGCTCTTCCTTTTTTCTTTCTTGTTTTTCGTTTTTTCCTGTTTTTCGTTTTTTGTTCTTCTTTTTTGTTTTATTTTAGATATTATTTTAATTTTCATTTTTTAAACGTTCAAATTAAAAAATGTACAGATATGAAAATTGTTCATATTTTTAAAAAATGTTCATATTTGAAAAATGTTCATATTTGAAATTGTTCAGATTTGAATAATGTTCAGATTTGAAAATTGTTCATATTTCAAAACTTGTTCACAAATAATTTCCACTCATAGAGTTTTTCTCTTCACTTTTTAAAATCGCTCAAAAATAATTTCCATTCATAAACTTTTTTCTTATTTTTTAAAATCATTCAAAATCGATTTCGTTCACCGACGTTTTATATTCACTTTGAAAATTGTTAAAGAATTTTTTTCGTTCATCGTCATTTTCTGTTCATTTTTTAAATAATTCAAAAATAGTTTTCGTTCACCGGCCTTTTCTGTTCACTTTAAAAATCGTTCAAAAATAATTTTCGTTCACCGCCATTTTCTGTTCATATTTGAAAAATTCATATTTAAAAATTGTTCATATTTTGGAAAATGTCCATTTTTCAAAAAAAATCAGATTTTAAAAAATCATATTCGAAAATTGTACTTATTTGAAAAATGTTCATTTTGAAAATAATTCAGATTAGAAATTGTTCAGATTCGAAAAAAATCATTTTCTGAAATTGTTCAGATTTGAAAAGTTTCATATTTTGAAAAATGTCTGTATTTTAAAAAATGTCCAGATTTGAAAAAATACATATTTACTTTTTAGAACGATTTTATGTTCTTATTTTTCATCATTTTTTGTTACTGTAAAACAGAAAAGAGAACAAAAAAAAGCAAAAGGGAGGAGGACGAGGTGAGTTGGTGGGTCGGCCCACAGGCTCCTTCCTGCGGGTGGAGCGCATTTTGCTCCGCCCGGGTCAGAGAATAGGCGCTCCTGAACTCATGCACCAGCTGCACCGATCTCCTGTGGGCTTTTGGATGGAAAAGTAAGGGACATGATCCAGTTAGAACATGGGTTGCCGCATATTTGCACAATGGACCCGTTGTATCGCGGAATCGAACAAATGGTCCTCCACAAGCCATGTCTATCTCCCTTAGGTCATTACACGGCACTAGCCTACCCGGCTTCTCATGCCATGTGCTCCCGCGCCTTGCACCTTGACCGTTCGATCTGTTTTCGAATAGTAAAAAATGCCGATGTGTCGCACTGCTGGTCGTTCGATGCGGTCGAAGACACCGTTTGAGTGAATAGTAACATCTCGAGAGGCCCATGAAGGATGGGGCCAACGTTTGTGCGGGGCCGGATGTATGCTATGGGTAACGAGCACCAAGCCGCATGGTAGAAAGCTCACGCTCGCTTTTACCGTGCGGTGGACGGTGGGGTGGACGGCGGCTTGATTACCCGTTCTCGCGTCGTCCACCTTCGTTTCGCTCGCTGACGGATGGGTCCATAAGTCCTGGGGCCCGGTTGGTAGGGGCTTGCGTGTTTCGTTGGTATACTTTCCATTCTGACAGTGGAGGGGCCCACTTGGGTGGACTTCGGCCGTCGAGTCTGATATGCCCGTTGTGCCCGCCTCTCCTTCCCTCACCTACCCTCTCATGTTCATGCATGGTTCGCAATCTCCTTCGCTTTCTGTTCTTCCTCCTCTTCTTCGCTCACTCTGCTGGATCCGTGTGAATGAGGTGCGTTACAGCTTTCCCCTTCTCCATTCGAATTGCCTTCTTGATTTTAGGTCCCTATGTTGATTCAGTTCTTTGTTGTGCTTATAGAATCTCCATTGTCATCATTGCTGCATCGGTTGCTCATCTTTCTGGTAGGTCGTCGACTTTGCTCTCGGAGCCATTGTAAATGTTTCTTCCTGTTGACTTCAGATCCGGCTGGATTTGTAGGGCATTTGCTTCGATTTGTTGCTGCTGTTCATTTAGAGGGTTTTCTGAGACTGCTTGTCATTAAAGGTAATGTTGCTCTTCGAGGCTGCTTTGAGGGTTTTGTTGTAGTTGTAGCTCTAGTAGCATTCGTAGTTGCGTTGTACAGAGTGGAGCATGTTGCTGCTTACAACATGTATGTTGCTCTGCGATGCTTCTTAGACGCTCTCGCTTTAGCTCTACCTGTTGTTGTACTATCAAACCTAATCGCAGTGAGGGGAATTGTTTAGAGTAGACATCTACTTTTTTGTGCTTTTTCTTTTGGAAGAGGGGTGGCTTATGTTTTAGCTACCAAAACTTCTTTTGTTTGTGTCATGAAAAGAAATTTCAGTGGGGCCTTTTTCCGTTTTCGAGTATCGCTTTTTCTTTGCTCTGGTTAATTGGCATTTTCTTTCTTTTGCCCTTTAAATATGTTGGAATATTCGAGGCATACGAGGTTCATGTTGGAGGTATGCCCAGAGACAATAATAATTAGTTATTATTTACCTCCAATGTTTATATCTTTATGCTACAACTGCATTGACTATTGAATAGTGAGTATTCGAAGGAAAACCTCCAATGCACATGTAGAGATATAGCCAACACCAAAGTGTTCCTAGTCTTATCTCTAAGACTAGCTTATGTTGTTGTTAGATGATCACGTTTTCCTGATCATGGACTTTGTGTAAGTCATACAACTATAAGTGTATATTGTCGGAATGACAATAGTATTGAACCGACCCATTTGTATGATCTTGCTACAGCCAAATCATCAAGAGATGAAAATAGCAATTGATTATATAGAGTTTTCATTAGCTATATTCCTATACCATGCGAATATCTAGTGACCGCGTATTTGACACTTACACTTTGAACGTCATCCAACGTCCGGCCTTAATTGGGGATCATAACGATGATTGTTGGGTGTAAACTAGAATACGTAATGGAGCGGAGATTATTCAAGAGTGGTACTTACTCCTCCAGACGATGGAGAGATACATCCTCTAGGCCATATCAGTATTATCGGTGTCACCCCAATCGTTTGGCCAGACACAAAGTGATTTACCACAGGACATCGAAGATATGTAATGAGAAAAGAGAATGATATCGGTACGAGTTTTATATGTGTTATGATCCAATGGTTTGATCACATTAGAGCACATTGTCTCTATCTCGTGACATTGGTATCGTGTACGTAAGGAAATTAGCGTAATGAGAAACACAACATGTTCCGTCGTTCACTCATGAATACATAGGAGCCAGTACGGCCGTCTAGGTCCCAATGCTGGTTATTGTCCGGTAAGCACTCCGGGCATGTCTATGTGTTACCGAACCTTCCGGGTCACACACTTAAGCTGTGAGTTAATCTTTTATTGAGAGAATAAAGTTGTAGTCTAGTGGTTATGAGAAGTTGTCGGAGTTCCTCCGATGTCACAGGAACTTATTCCGGTGAAGTTATGAGAGAGTGAGAATGCAGGCATATGATGTCTCGGAGTAATAGGAATCGTTTCTATTACTGTCGAATTTAATTCGAGGTTTATATAAGAGGGAAATATTTATCCAGAGTATTTGGCTAGCGGACAAAGGGTGTCCCGGATCATATAAATAGGTTTATATGATAAGTAATTAATTCCAGGAATTTTATGTAAAAGGAAATATTCAATTAAGAATTAATTAGACAAAATATTAATTAATTAAATATTCGGAAAATATTATATAAAGATTTTAATTGGAGCCCACCAAGAGGGGCTACCAAGTGGGCCCATGGGGCCCACTAGGCAGCCGCACCTCCTAGGAGGTCGGGTAGGCTAAGGCGCCAGAGGGTTGACCCTCCCCCCTCACCCGAACCCTAATGGCCTAGGGCCCATGGGGAGGTCAGTTGGGGAACCGACTTGGGCAGGAGGAGGACTCTTCTGATGACGTAGAACACACGTTTGTTGGGGAACCCAAGAGGAAGGTATGAAGTAGTGCATCAGCGGTTTTCACTTCAGAACAAAACCAAGGTTATCAATCAAGTAGGAGTTGGAAGAGCTTCAACACGGTGCTAAAGCTACTCTAGCGCTTATAGCTTCGGCGTGGACCTACACACAACACAATCAAACTACTTATACAATTGTCGCAAGTGGAGAAGCCACACACAAATCATGCAGAATAAAAAATAATATCTTATAATTGACTACACAACTTCAAATTAACTTCACAACACATTGACCTGCTCGCACCGTCACTTTGTTAACGCGTCACACAGTGACATCATTCTCACGACTTTCCTAATTCAAGCAGCCTCGTTTGTTGCATATCCTGGTAGGTCAACTTACGCTAGCCAGAGCACTACAACCACACCGCCATCTCTTGTGATGTAGCCCAGGTCACGTCCATCACCATTGCAAGTGCTCCAACACATTACAAGTCACCATGGACATCAAAGGTGAACTCATTCCTCTTCGAGAACTCATTTCCGACCCTTTTGAAAGGTATACTACTTGACCATCATTCCCTTTACACTGTTAGTTGTGCCACCACGGGTACGAGTCCACGGGAAGATGGCCAAGGCGCAAGAGGAATGAATCCCGATAAGACGGTGGCTTGGAAGAGGAGGAGGAAGAAGAGCCAACAGTCAAGTGGGCGGTACTACCGCCCCCAAGCTCTGGTACTACCGCCTGGACGGTACTATCGGCCCACTACCGGACCCAGTACCGAGAAGCCCCAGACGCTACTGGACCTCTCTGTTTCATCCCGGTAGTAGCCCGGTAGTGGCCCGGTACTACCGCGTGGACAGTACTACGGCACCCAGCCCGGTACTACCGAGGTGGGACTCGCCTGCGTGCTGAAATGACCCTTGGGTCATGTAATCTTATCCACTCACCTATCCCTTCATGGTTAACTCTATAAGTAGGTACCTCCTTCCTCAGATCTAGGATAGGTAAGATATGAGATAGAACTAGAGCTTGTGCTCTTGCCCTTGTGCCTATGATTCCTCCCATGTGGACAAGATCCCTCTTGTGGATTCAAGACATATCCTTAGATCATTCATCTATTGAGTTGTATCAAGATCCCTACTTGTGCTTAGTCTCTCGTGATTGGATTCTATCATGGTCGTCTCTCCCGCGGGATTCTACCGCCACGGTGTCTCCTCCCACGATTCTACCGAGCACTCACCAATCTCTCCCTTTGGGATTCTATTGGGCCGGTTGGACTCACCGGTAAGGAAAACGGTCCTTGTATCGTGTTTATATTATCGTGTTCTTGCGTTCTTCGTGTTCCTCCTCATGTTCTTGCGTGAGTTTGTCCACTCGTTCGTCAATCCGTGAAGATTGGGCAACCCTAGAGGTCCAAACCTCATCATATGGAATCAGAGCACAGGTTGCCACGGATTTGACTTTGTTTCCACCCCAAATCCACCAAATTTGTGAGGACCCCGTACTAGCTGTCCGAGATACTCGTTATGCATTCGGCAACAATCCCATGATCAGTTTGTTGTTGCGCATAACTCAAACTTGGTATCACAGTTTACATCCATTACAGTACCAGATACAAGTCTTACAACAATATGGTCATACAGACCGAATCTTACATAGGTGCCTTCTTGGGCCTAATACTATCATTCAGCGAAAGCAAACAACGTTGATGGCCTACTACGTTCCATAGTTCCCACAGGCAACTGACTAATGAAGAATCCTTAGTTCGCATCGTCGGCGTCATAGTCCTCCTTATCGAAGCGTTCCTCGAAAACCTGGCTAAGACAATAGCCAGGGACGAAACCATTATGAGTACATTGGATTGTACTCGCAAACCACCCCATGCATACTTTAATAAGTATTTTAGCCCAAGTTTTAGTTGTTTCTAAACAAGTTTATAATTTACAGAAAATATGTCTCTATATCTTTGTTAAGAAGGAAAGAGAAGAGTAACATCTCTATATCTTGTCGAAAACAAAACATTTTGGAAAATAGGTTCTCTTTTGTAAACATAGCATTTCTATATCTTTGTTGAAAACAAAACATTTTGGAAAATAGGTTTTCTTTTGTAAACATAGCATTTTTATATCTTTGTTGAAAACAAAACATTTTGGAAAATAGGTTTTCCTAGCATTTATATATCTTTGTTGAAAACAAAACATTTTGGGAAAATAGGTTTTCATAGCATTTCTATATCTTTGTTGAAAACAAAACATTTCGAAAAATAGGTTTTCTTTGTAAAAAGGGAAATGAAAAGTTTGGAAACTATTTTCTCAACACCATACTTGATTTCTCAAACTCCTCCTTGTCGACCATAGCCCGTCATGGTTCGACTATTTTCCGACAACCTCATACCGACCATTTTGTATGGTTGCATATAAACATCTCCATTTTCATTTTTAAAACCAAAACTTGCACATAGGTCATAGGACAGCCTCCCAACTGTCCATTAGCGAGGACTCGGCTATTCGAATAGTTTTACACTCTGCAGAGGTAGCACGCTTTCCCCACATCCATCCGGTAAACTCACCGTGTCTGCCACAATCCACCATACAAGGTGTATGCGAAGTTGAGTAACCGGCCATAGCCTCTCATTTGCTCATGCTAGTACAGGACCCTGCCCGCATGACACTTTCCATCGACACCTAGTCCCGTCACCCGTCGATGACGCTAAGTGTGAGGACTCATAGTTCTGCCCGGCGGTGTATGGGGGCACCTTCTGTCCTCTTTCTTGTTGCCAGACCCAGGTCAGGGGTAGCTCACCGAACCATCCCCTCATGGAATGGAGTCATCTCCGTTGTTGAGGGATCCCGTACTAATATGAGCAAACTACATGACTACGCCCTTTGCCATATGTGGGTAAATGTGGTCGCACAGGGTATGGTTGGTCGTCATAGTACTAAGACACAATGTGCTTTTTCATAAAGATCTCCATACTCCATTTTCCACCTCCAAGTTTTTGGCAAATAGTTGTAACCACAACTCGGATGAAACTTGGTTCCATTCGATAGTTTTGAAAAGATAGGTTTGAGAAAACAGGTGTTCCCACCTAACATTGATAGATAATATTAACACCTCTATATAGGGTGTCACATAAATTCACGCAATCATTTGTGAAAACGTTTTTGAAAAATTGATATAGTTTTAGTGGTATACACCACTTAAAATCTTTTTAAACAAGTTTATCATTTGTAAACATGTAGTTCAAAAATAGCAGGGCATATGCATGATCAAGAGGTGGCTTGCCTTGCTCGACAAAGTGGCCTTGGTCTTCTTCTTGTTCAACGAATTCCCCTTCCTCGGCAACCCCGGCAACGTTCTCGTCTAAACGCACAAACAAGCAAACATAAACTATCACTACACCATTCAACCAAGCAACACAACCTAACAAACTAGGTTTACACAGAGAGCTACTATAAAACACTAGTCAAATTCATTGGGTCCAAAAATAATTAGACTAACCAACATTTACATGTGATTTTATACATGGCAGAAACTAGCTACTCAAGTTTTAATGCACAACTTATGTTCCATTAATCACAAAATTATGTCAATTTAGGTGTAGCTAATATTAATTATTTCTGATCCAACAAAATTGGCCTAGAGGCATTTCTATGAATATTTAATCTTCTAGAATTCTTTTACTATAGAAAGGTCCAAATCACTAACTGAATTACTACTGTTGTTCAGTTGCTTCAAAAAATTCTACCAATTTAAGGGATGCTAAAACTTTAAAATACTAAGCTAACAAAATTGGATCCATGCCATTTGGATTAACAGAGCATCAGAAACAAACAAGTTGGTGAAATAAACCTTCTGTAGTGTTGGAATTATCATGCAATTTCTATTAATCTAATTAGTATGGGACCAGTGCCAAAAGCTAGGAAATTTGATTAGCTTTCCACAGAATTTTGATTCACTATTTTTGGAGTTATAAAACTCATGTTATTGAATTTCAAACATAGGCGCAGATTTAAAATTCTCTGTAAAATCCTAAACTCGAGATAGGAAAAAAAAACTGGGCCGTGAGGGAAACAGTCTCCTGGGCTCGGCCCAATTTTCTTCCCGCGCCAGGGGGAAGTCTGAAAACCCTATTGGGCTGGTCCAGTCCATGAGCGCGAAGGGGTACGCACCCCCTGGTCGTCTTCCTCTCGATGTACGCGTGCACAGAAGAGAGAGAGGGAGGGCACGGCGGCCATGGCTCACCGTGGGGTGGATGGGAGGCGACGGCGAGGGTGTGGGGCGGCGGAGGAGGTCGTGGGCTGGACATAGGCGGCGCGAACGGTGTCGAGGACGTCCAGGACGGGGATGGCGAGCACCACGGCCTCCACAGACACGCAGCTTCGACGGCAAGCTCCTGGAAACGTTCCCGTGCCTGGAAAAAAAAGAGAGGGGGAGGTTTGTGAGCGCTCTACGGCGGCAGAGAGAGAGTAGAGGAGCGCTAGATGGCGAGGGGCAGAGGACCGGAGCAGCTGTGACTTCCACACGGCCGAGGTCGTGTCGAGCATGGACCTATCAGCCAGGCACGGCGTCGAGCTGCCCCGAGAGCAGGGGTGAGTGGAGAGGGCAGAGTGGAGCTAGGGTGAGGCAGAGGGAATGGTTCGAGGGAGTAACGGGCTAGGGCGTGGCTTTTATAGCCGATCGTCGGCTCTTGGTGGATGGGGTGTAGGAGAGGGCCAGAGCGAGGGAGAGCACGCCATTGGCGACTCTGGGCGGTGAGGCAACATCCAGGGGACGGCCGTTAGGGTTTAGGAGAGAGGTGAGTGCGGGATAGAGCAGGGTGAGCTCGGGGTGGTGACGGCGTCCGACGTGCACGCAATGTGTTTGACGGAAAGGCGACGTCGGCGTGGGCCAGCAGGGATGACGGCAGCAAGCCCGTGGGGTCGAGGTGCGCACGGTGAGTGGGTGGGTGGCGTGGTGCTGACCGGAGTGCTGCGGTCATCGAGGAACGCCGTCGGCGTCCTTGACATGGCGACCAGAAACAGGGTGAGCACGATTTCTTGAGGGGGCATATCCCGGGAGCGTGGGTCACGACCAACCGGTGGAGTGGAGGTGGGGCAGCGCAGCGGCACGCTCACGGGCTCCAGCACGCTCTCCTTCTTCCTGCCCCCACGTGACCGAGAGGAAAGGAGAGAGACAAGAGGGAGAGACAGGAAGAAACGGCCAAAACAGTGGAGTGCTGGAGTAGCTGGTGCAGGGCAGTGATGAGGGAGAGAGAAGACACAAGATTTGGAGAAGATTTGGTCAAAACTTGAATGAATTTGCTGTTGTTTTGGAAGACTAGGGTTTTGAGCACACAAGGTGCTCGACAGAATGTGTGAACCAAGTGTAATTTTGAATTCTGAGTAATTTGTTCTGGGAAAGGCTTTAGATAAACAAGTGGGGTTTGGGTATATTATTCCTGCATTTTTTTGGTGTAAATATTGATAGGGTTTTGAAGCTAGGATTTTCTTGCTCACAAGGTGTTTGGCATAATGCCTGAACCAAAATTGAATTTGAATTTGGATGAATTTAGTTCATGGTTGGTTTTAGAAAGTTGGAAGAAGGCCAGGGTATCTTTCCTGGATTTTTAGTGTAAAGAGAAATAGGGTTTTAATATACCCTAGAGGTTAAAGAAAGAAATTGAATTTGATAATCTGAAAAATATGTTTGTAATTGGAAAATTATATATTTGGAGGAGAGAGTAATATGATAATGAGATAATTATTATTTCATCTCATTCCTGGATTTTATAAGATAAAATAATGGTTATAGCAAAATAAAGAAATGGCTAGAGAGGGAGACCATTTCTTTTAATTAGGATTTTATTTTGAGTGTATGAGTAATTTTAGTTGTCTTGTTTTGTTTTTACTCACAAACCAAATTTTGTAATGGGTTTTTTGGATTATTGCTCTAGCACATTTGATTAATTATCCACACAAGTAACAACCACAACAAGATCAACAACACAACCAAGACCACACAAATCAAACCAAAAGAATTAATCATGCCACAATTTCCATAATGAACAACACTATCTTGTGAAAAAGTGATCACTCTTAATTATGACATGATGATGTTTAGGAAATATCTCAACTCATAACTTAATAGTTTTCAAAAGGGTTTGAGAAAGGAAATATGTGGGGTAATATATTTCCACTAGTGTTATTTTCAAATGGAGTGAAATTAGGAGTTTATAAAATGGGAGTTGTAACCACCTGCAAAATATCAAGGTTGAAAAATAGGTAGGAGATAGCATATAGATCTCCATATTTTTGGAAATACATAGTTTTGGAAATACTTTTTCTTTCTCAAATAACTAGCGGAGTGGCCCGCGCATTTGCGCGGCTAGATTTTCTATTGCCAGTTCAATTTGTCAGATTTGTTTATTATAAACTTTTGAAATTAGGCATTGCTAAGATCATTTGTATTATCTACTCATACGACTCAGCAATCTGAACTTTCCATCTTAATCACTCTTCTAAAGCACAATTGGTATTGCTTAGGCCCCTTGTTTTTTCATTTTCGGATTTTATCTCACATCTTACATAGTTCCTCTTCTTACATAGATGGGCAGCTATGTCTGTTCTTCCGCCTCAACTTCAGCTCCTCTTCTTAATTTCTATTATCCGACTACGCAAATTTAATTTCTGCTAGGCCAAACCCGTAGTATGACTATGTGGATGCATGCATGGTTTTGCTCTTGAAGTAAAACTGCGGGTTGTGTCACACGTCCGGTTTCTCATATGAGCTTTTGGCAATGGAGAAATAAATGGCTAAGTTAAATAAAACAAAGCATGTCATGATACATGTAGATAGTTTGTTCAACTCTACTTAGTCAAGCATGAATAATAATGTATGCAAAAGTAGAAAGTTTTGTGAATTTTCTTGCCAATATTATAGATGTGAACCTGAATTGTTTATCCAAACTCGAGTCTACTAACCATGTATAGGCATGAACCATATTTTTAAATTATATTTTTTCTTTTGGATTCCGTAACACTTTTTGCTCCTTGAGACTATATATACATATATTTGTACTCTGAGCTAGCACAAAAGTTTCATTTATTCATATTATAAAGTAATTTGAGTTTCCATTTGTTTGCCTTCAACAAAAATTTGAAGCTATTTCTTTAACTTCAAACGACATATGTTATTTGCACGGCCGTCTTACATTACATATGTTGACTCGGCCATTTTTTGCACTCTAAGTCTAATACACATGCTCTGATCCTCGGGCCAGCACAACCTAGTGGATTAAATGATGGTTGATTATACCCAGGTATCTTGCTTGCTCCAAGCTCTATGGATAGTTTTCTTGTGGATGTGGAGTTGTATGGTTTAGTGGTGGTGTCCTATATCATTTTTCACCAGTTAAATCATGTTTATAGGAAAAAAAATCTGAGGGCTTTTCCACCAATGCTACTATGATTTTATCACAACCAAAAAGTTGATCAAATTATTTAATGACAATCTCTTTATTCTATAATGTTCAATTGAGGAGTTGAGGCAGGGGGTATGCGCTTACTCAGGTATTAGATTTTGATCTCATAGATATCGGATTTTAATGCATGTTTGCATGTGTAATGACTTAATTAAATGCTAAAATATTAATCACTTGAACGTCAAAAATATGACTATATAACTGAGAATTGTTTGTCTTTTTATTCTTGCGGAGTATTCTTGGTAGCAAACTCAGAACCAAGTATAGAAAATTATAGGATTGTCATTTCACCTCTCGTTTGGCTTTTTTCTGTGCACAAATGTAATTCTACTTTCATGGTTGATTGCGTGATGTACATTCCAATATTTTGTATAGTTGCTAAATACACAGACGTGAATACCACTGATTTTCTTTTGATCTATTCATGGCGATCAGATTTTCAAGATATTGACTAAATTTCATGGCCCTTCTAAAGTGAGTTAAAGTTATGTTAAGAGTAATGTAAACGATATAACAAACCAACTATTAATATTTGTCCATAAAGACTGGTTCGAAGATCGTAAATTGTTTAGTCAAATGGTTTATTACTGAACCCTAAATTCTCATTATTTGCACTTAATGTTTGTCCTCCTCTACTTAGCCCTATAAAGTTTGAATACGCTGCAGTATTATCAGTTTTTCAAACGTTTTTTATAGTAGTTGTAGGTTTTTTTTGGCAGAAAAATAGCAGTTGTTATTTGATAATATATGTGTGTGAAATATAATAATTGTAATAAATGAGTTGTCTGAATAATAGTTCAGAACAAAATAAAGATAGCAAGGCATGTTGAGAACTTGAGATCAACATGCAAATGCACTTCGCTGATGTTAACACATGAAACAAACATGAAGATGATGTGCCCGGGAATATTGAAGTTGACAGTGGTATTGCCTTTCCTTTAATTGTTGAATGTCTCAGCGTGGCTATGGCCGTCCAAGAGTAATATGTACTCTAGTCGATGTAGCCTCGAATAACGCCGTTACTTTCGTGCCTTCAAAATGCGGAGCGCCTCATCGTTTGATGATCCATTAATTGATGCAAAAAATCAGGACAGTCAGCTTCGGAAAAAAAAAAAAACATTGGTCTTCCATATGCATCTGATGTAGTAGAAATAACGCAGTATCCTCATTGTGGAGCGTCTTATCGTACCTACACTGATCCATTGGTCTCATGCCTTATAATTGCGGGGCATCTCATTTGATCGAAACATCAGGATAGTCACCGTGGCTGCCGTGTACCGTGTCTTGAGTCTTGAGTTCACCGATTGTTTGTTCGATTAAAACATCAGGATGGTCACTGTGGCTGCCGCGTATCATGTCTTGAGTTCGCCGATCATTCATGCCTTCCATGACCAGCGCACCATGATCGTCCGGGCGTGGCTGCTGCTGCGGCGGCGCCGGCTTGGGTTGACTCGACTGTTTAGGGCCGGCTTAGATCAAAACAGCAGGATGGTCTCACCGTCGCTGCCGCGTATCATGTCTCGAGTTTGTCGATCATCGCCTAGACGTGGCTGCGGCGGCGGCATGGTTTGACTTGACTGTTCGTTGCTGGCCTAGAATCGAAGCCAAAATCAACGATCACCTTGTGCTTGTCCTTTTCCTTGATCGTTGAGACCGATCTATCTTCTGGTCCTTCTTCTAATTAGAAAATTCAGAAAAAAGAGAGATATGAAAGACGGAGAGGGCCTATGTCTCGTACAGACTGGATACGCATCTATCCAGTTTAGCGGCGGGCTAGCTCTTTACGCTGCGTCTATGTTGTTTAATCTCCACCTTGAATATTTTTCTAAATCAGAAGGGATCAATCCGCACACTGGCCGGCCGCGCGACTTGTTCCAGCAAACTCATTGCCCTCCGTGCTTATGCATATGTCCATGATTTGTAGGCGACTCAGCTGCTTATTTGCTTTTCATTGCTGCCGGCGTCAAGCAATCATCACCCGTCATGGGATACATGACGATATCTCTCTATCCGAAACCTGGTCCAGACCTGTATGTACGTGTTTCATCAACATAACCTCCTGCCTGAACGCCGCCCTCTGAAAGAATCAATCAGCCCATCCATGGGCGTGAGCGACAATTCTGTGAGCACGGTCTCACGGCTAGAACCCTGGCGGCTGCCGCTGCCGCCATGTTGTGTGTCGATCTGATCGTCATCATGGCCCACAAAATTGATCGATCTGATCATCATCATGGCCGGCAGCAGATGAAGCAAGTTGGAATCCCCCAACCTGTTTTGGAGCACTTGAAACCGTCGAGGATGCCGTGGACGATCGGAGGCAGCTTGCCCCGGAATTTGGTGTGACGGCGGGTTCACAGTTTAAGAGAAACCCTTGGCCCTCATAAACAGGCTATTTTGTCGGTATTCCTTTTGCGATTTTAAGAGGGACTCCTTTTGTTGGTTTGAGGTAGCTTCAAGAGGGACTCTTTCAAGAGGTCACGTGGGGGAGATGGACAGCGTATATGCGCGTATGGTTACGAAAACTAAATCTTGACCATTGTTTGTGACTTGATTATGTCTAGCTAATCTTTCACCGTTGGTTAACCTGTGTTTTAATTATATAATAGATAGACTAGTGGCTGCACACGTGCAACGCACGTTTCATAATTTATTATAGTATAAACACGTTTTTGAATCAATATTTGTTTCATTGAGTTATTTTACCAAGCCAGTTAAATTTGTTTCATGATACAAATTGAAACCGGACCAAATACGTCCTGTGAAGTACTTCATTGTCTCATTCCAGTTAGCAATGATGTTATAGGAAGAGGGTGTTTGTTGGTTTTTGGGATTGTTGATATAACTTACCTTTTGATCTCTTGTGACATATGTAAAGTACACAGAAAAGAGCATAATAACCTATCAAAATAAATAATATAATCAAAATATTCAGATTCACCATGGGTCCATGGCATCGAGACATCGACGACCATAGTCTTGACCTGAATCTGTTCACGTGAAAACCTTGGGAAGCCCAGCTCTAGCTAGCTAGGAGCTGTCGTGTAGCCACGGAAGCAGCGGGGAGTGGAGGACGACGCCATCGTGCTGCAGCGCGTCGGGGACGTCCACGACGACGTCCTGCACGGTGAATCGGTGATGCCTTGCAGCGGCTCAACGACTTGTGTTGCACCTGCAGCTCCAGCGACTGCAGCGATCGCATCAGCCTCGCCGGTATGTACGGGGTATCCCGCGGCCGTTAACACGTGCATCGCCGCCGCGTACCGCCCCACCATCCTCAACTCCCATGTCTCATTAGCATCAGGCAGCATTTACACAAACAATAGATGTTTAGCACATTATCTAGTGAAACAGACACAAAACCAGTGCTCCTTTTGTACTGCACACAATGAAGCAATCTAATCACAGTAGAAGGAGAGAGTACCTAGCTAATGAACTGTCATACGGCAAGTACCAGCAGGAATCTATGGATTGAGAGGTGAGACTCTACATGCAAATACGTACATGTTAAATCTTTTGTTGCATGAATACACATATGAAGATAAGAGTTTGGCCTTCAGTGAAGTGGCCATCAAGACGTTTATCGTAGGTGTGAGAGGCCCAGCTTTATTGTTCTTAGCCTTTGATTGAGAAGTCTTTACAATTTTCCAGAGACCAGAGTGAGTAGCGGATTGACTTCAGGGGTGATAATCATACAGTCGCTTGATTCAGAATCAGCAGCATTATGGCCCACATAGTTTTCCCAGTGCCAAACCTCATGTACAAGTCGAGGGACATAACTTCTCATCCAGTTTCAAAAAACAAAAGAAGACAAGATTATTTCAGATTTAATTTCAGTCGTCTTCTTGAAGCCTGACGTTGAGCCTCCTTAGCTAGATGGAGTGCAGGATCATGTGGAAGACATATGCATGCTCGTCCAGTCCATCGCTCTTAAAAGACAAAACTGGAGTAGGCAGCGAGCATGGATCCTTCATAAGCTGTGCGAAGAGCAGGGGCAGCTTGTGCACGACGCCCTGCACCATGACGGCCCAGAAGAGGAGCAGGTGGTGAGGAGCGGCCGGAGACCATCAAGGCTGACCAGTCCGCGCTCCCCAGTTCGAGCAAAGGCGACGTGTAGGCCGGCTCCTCCCTCGTCGTCGCCGCCGGCTGCCGCTCCTACCTCGCCGACACCGTACGCATTGCTGACGCCATGGATGTCAGCCAGGATCCATCCAGCGATGCGCCTGATCCCATCTTGCATCCCACGGTTGAGGTGGTGCGCAGCAGGATGCGGGTGACGGCGCCGGAATCTACGGTGCTAGGGTTCGTGGCCGGGCGGAAAGACATGACGATGATGCTCGACCTGACGACCGAGCTCGCCCTCCACGGTGCCGTCCGGCCGGCCGTTCCCAGGCCACTCCCAACATCCATCCAGGGTGATGGAGTCCGGCCAGCGGCGTCACGCATGGTCGTCTCTAGCAGCGCCGATCGGGCAGGCGTCGCGCGCGGTCGTCGGGGACCACCGGTCGGGCGCGTCGGGCGGGGATGGAGTTTGGCCGGCGGCGGGACGGTGCGTCGGGCTGGTCGTGCACACACCGCATTGTTCTGTTTTTTAATTTCTTTTAGCGGTGGCAAATCTCGTAATTATCACGAAACGAAATAAAACGAACCGGTATGATGGCATTAGCAGTATTATGTGATTTGGTGGGAGGGTAAAACGGGCAAAAGTGGATTTGTGTTGAGTTGTCAAACATTGAAGCGATCTGGACCGTTGGCCAAATATTGAAGGGCTCAGATTTAATGTATCAACACAAGTTTGCTCTTTTAATAGTAGTATAGAAAGATGGGTATTAGTTTTTGGTTGTTGCTAAACCAAGTATCATTGAAATGGAATTTGGCCAAAATAAGATTAGGAAAGGTATATGGATGGTTCATCTTGTCATGACATGATCATCAAGGTTAAACATATTTTTATCTTGGCTGAGTTCTTAGGTTTATATTTAGTGGTCAAACAATTCACACAACAAGTTGCACAAGGACAAACAGAGCAATAGGAAGGAAACCACAATCAACAGTGAAGTATTTCAAAAAGTTTTTGTTGGCTCTGAATTTTGGGTCTCATACAACTAGGTTTTTCTTAGTTCCAAAATTTAGGGTGTTACAAAATTTCTCTTTGATTTTGAGTCATTTTGAAAATTCCACCAAAAATAGCCCCAATTTGCTTTTGGATCAATCTGAGATTTGAGTGCATTTGGACAGGTTTTGATCCATAGATCTATTGCTATACTTGTTGATCTACCTACCTTTGCGTTCCCATAGCCCAATTCCATCATTTCGGCCTTCGATTTGTTGTTTTCCTTCGAGTTTCCCTGCCCAATTCGGCCAAATTCACGTTCTTGGGCACGAACAGCGACCTTCAGCGGTACTACCGCCCCCCCCATTCAGCGGTACTACCTCCCTGCCTCGAACAGACCCAAAACAACATTTCAGCGCCACGGTTTTGGCCATATCTTTTGCATTTGGACTCCATTTTTTGTGATCTTTGGCTCGTTTCGAAGCTACGAACAAGGCCTACATCACCATTGCGGCTGATCCTTCATCCACCACTACAAAAATCTGTGGGCAAGCATGACACTTCGACAACAAAGCTTGAAGATCGTCAGACAAAGGTATAAACATCATGAATCTTCTACCCCTTGCCATTCCTTTGTGAGCCACACTATATCTTTGCGATTACCATGTCCTATTGAGGCTAGCTCTTAATGATTGCTTGGGCTTTGCACATTTGTGTCATGTAGTTACCGAGCAAGAATTGCATGCGCTAGTTGATATATATATCTTGTGTTGGCATTAAAGAAGTGGGTGTGCAAAAGAGAAAAGAATCAAAAGAGAAAAGTAGCAAAAAGAGCAAGAAAAGAAAAGAAGAAACACCACTTGCCATTTCTCCTATAGGAAGCGCGCAAGCTCCATGAACATCTCGTAGGTGGTACATTTTGTGCAAATCTTGTAGCCCACCAATAAATTGCAATCGAGCTAGTGGCTCTCCTTGTACTTGTGCAACACGAGCTTATAGTCTTCGCTAGGATCATATAGTTCTTTAGCTCACTTCTTGGTTGCATGAGTCCCATTTTTCTATCCTTGTGTTTGTTTCTTTGAGCTACATTCCTATCTTTTGAGATTGAGTTGTTTTTGCTTTGTGATCATCGTGGTTCTCTACTTGCCTTTACAACATCTTGGTTTCGGTTTGGTTCGATTTGCTTTCCACATTCCATTCCTATCCACCCATAAGCCGTGTGTGTTTTGGAGTTCGTTTTTGGATACTTGAACACAAGCACTTTACTTTGTGATCGTTTCCTTTGGTTGTCCACAACGTCCAATACCATCTGCAAGGTGAGATATTGTGTTCTAGTTCCTTCCACTCCACATATACACTTGTGCTTGTGAGTTGACATGTCTATGGAGAGTGGATCCAACAATGGAGACCAAGATGATGATGAGTACACGATGAGTCACGCCGACTATGATGCCTCAAGCATAGAGGACATGGGGAATACTACACCGACCATGACCCCCATGACATGAGTGAGCAACATCATGCCTTCGACACCGACAATGGCATGGAGCATCACCAAGACTTCCACTACCACGACTCCGACTACACAAGCGTCATGGACATGGAGCGGTACCACGACTTCGACCAACCTTCATCATATGGTACCGACTTCGACTATAACGACATGGTGGAGCTCTACACCGACATCGACTCCACGAGCACGGACCCCATGGTGGAACGCTACCACGACTACCACTCCTCAAGCATGTGCGGCGACATGGACTACACTTTCGATAACATGCAAGAGGAGACGAACCGCGTCACCACCATGTTCAAGGACGGCACCACCAACTTTAGTCGCACAACCATCTATGGTTCAAGCTCAAGATGGAGCAACAAGAAGGCCACCATGCGTTCATCCTATGCAACTCCATCAACTTCAAGAAGGTGCCACGGGAAGGACATTGCCAAGAGCGCCAAGCTTCGACATTCTACATCAACTTCAAGAAGGCGCCACAAGAAGTGCATCGACAAGGCCAACTCAAGCCAATGCCCATCTAGCTCAAGAAGGCGCCACAAGAACGTTGCCAAGGTCGACCACAACTTGTCCAAGCTCCAAGACAACATCACCACACTCGCCAAGCTTCGGAACATATCACCAAGCTCGAGTGGGAGCTCTAAGTCAAGGTCACCAAAGCAACAAGCACGCCGACGTCGACATGAGGAGAAGCATCCAAACGACTTTCGACGTCACCCCTCCCCTCAAGAACGTCAACACCGATATGAGAAAGTGAGACGGACGCCATGCCATCAAGCACCTACTCCAACACTCCAAGCTCAAGGTGCAACCTCCACATCCAAGATGGTGACAAGTGCGCATCCTATGGCATCCCCTAGGTCAGCCACCACAGCGGCAATCACAAGAGCTACAAGTGTTATCTTAGGCGACTTCTCAAAGCTTGAATGTTGTGTTGACGAGATCATGGACGACATCGACAAGTTCTTCGATATACGATCAAGATCACGTCGACGACACAAGACGCATGGTCATACATGTGAGGCAATGACCGCTACATTGGAGCCCTTCTCAAGCACTTCTCATGATATGGTCCCTACTCCACGTGCCACCACCACATTGGCGCCCATATGGCAAGATGAAGACCTTATATGTGACAATTGCCAAGGTCAAGACCATGATCCACGAGAATGTCCCAATCTCTTGTGCCCATTGTGCAATGGAAAAGGTCACATGATGTAGGAATGCCAAGATTGTGACCAAGACGACGACAAGATGGTCGAGCATAGGACTTTCCCTTCGACCAAGGAGGTGAGCAATGATGATGCTATCACCTATGACCATGGGTCAAGTGATGATGATGCTGAGCATGGGACGTTCCCTTCGGCAATGGAGTCGAGTGATGATGCCCCCACTATGGCATTGACCTTTGGAGGCGATGAGGTCGAGAAGGTTGAGCATGGGAGTTTCCCTTCAACCTTGGAGGCGTATGGAGATGTTCGCACCTCCGTCCTCCAGCTGTCACCTTATTATTGGTCCAAATGGCACAGATTGGATGCTCCACGTGTCGCTGTCCCATTTGTACACGTGTCGGTATAAGGAACTGCCTTGTGGAAGCAGTTCATGATGTCACGTTTCACATGACGTCACGCTAGACGACAAGATTGACATCACCCGATCGTCCTTACAGGCCAATTATTTGTTTGACTGAAGTGCCGCCACTTTTTCGGCAAGGGGATAGCCAAGGGGTGACGTTATTTGCTGTCACGGTCAATTGGGCCGGGCGGGCCTCGGGCTAGGTCTGGCTGTAACGGATCCAAGATGGTTCGAGAAAACTGATAAGGGGTTTCCCGATCTTCTCAGTGAGCTGCGGGTAGATGGATGATCATGGAAGATAACTTGCGAGATTCTGACGAGCTCTCCGATCGCTCCCCTGTTGCTAATGCAATAGCTCTTCGACCCAATGGATATTCGCAACACCTCACACTGCTGCAACGTAGCCGCCGACCATGAAGCGGTTTCTGCAATCTACTAATTCTCAGTGGAACAACAGATCACACTCAAACTTTGGTAGCAAGAACCTCCAGATCGAAACAAAGTGGAGGGGTGAATTCCTGATTGAAGCAAAGAGGAATTCTGATAGATGAATGCTTAGCAATCCAATCTAGGGTTTAATCAAAACATGGTCTAACCTAATCAACTTGCAGCAATGAGGTATATAAGGGCTAGGGGATGCGCCCCACCAGCCTTGGGCGCCACACGCGGCTAAGCCAACCTAACTTGGGTGCAACCTGAATTGGGTGCAACCCGACCTGGTACAAACCGACCAACAAAGTGGTTCGGCCAAACTGGGGCACACCTTACCCTCTACCTCTAGTGTGTTCTCTCATTGTGTGCTAGGTTCTATGGATGATGAGACGCCACTCTTCGACACGATGATGATTGAAATGGAGAAGATGTACATGGAGGATGATGATGCCACCCCATGTCTACTTCAAGATGGACAATTTGGTCCCATGGAGGCCCCTACAACTTCAACACCTACTTCACATGAGAAAGATTACCAAGGTATGGGTGTTGATGTGACCATGATCCCACTAGTGGACATGATGAATAATGATTGCTTGCATGCTATGGATGATTTTGTTGACACATCATATGATACATTCTTATTCCCTTGTGATACCTTGTTTGAAACCAATGTTGATCATGTAGAGTCACCCATTTGTGATGTTTCTACCATAGACTTGCCTTGTTTTGAGTGTTTTCATTTTTCTCCCATTGTTGCTTGCAATATGTTGAACAATTTATCTTTCACATGTGTTGCTTGCAATAATGATGAAATGATTGATAATGAGATTGCCCCCATAGCTCTCTCACCTTTTGGAGATTTTTCATTCTCTCTTATGGAACTTATTCCATCCTTCACTTTGCATTGTGACCTTCCACATAATTCATATTTTCCCATTGATTTTTGTCGGCCCAGTGAAATCCAGGGTGTGCTGGGCCTGTCCTCTACGGCCCTCGACACTTGATGGCGAATTTTCGCTAAGGACCAAGCCTACGGCTTGGAGAGCCTCGCGAGGGCTTTTGTGGCAGCAAAGGCCTGCGGAAGCCATATCCACTGCTGCCCCCTCTTCAAGGAAATCTCCCCTGGGGAGAGGTCAACGCCGAATTCTCTACAGGGCGTCCAAGCCCTCGTAGAGATCGCTTCGCTGCAAAGCAACCTCTGCAGAGAGCACATGGGCTCTGCAGCGGCCGCAGAGTGACGCGCGCCCCTGCGCGGTGACGACGACACCGCAGTTGCCATTTTGGTGATTAAAGGGGTCAACAAAGCTGTGCCACCCGCACCGGACTACAAGGATTTCCTCTTTGGTGATAAGGGGACCGGCCGGCGCTACGCTCCATGGCCAACGTCACCGTGGGCACCCCCACGTTCCTCTGCGGCCCCAGCTGGCCGTCCTGCATGGACGGTGGTTACTCTGCTACAGGAGTCAGCTTTACGCTCATGGACCGCGTCCATGGACAACCGGGCCGCGATGCACCGCGCTCCACCTTCTGCGCCACGTGACAGCCCTACCACAGTGCAAGTGCAAGGAAGGAGCACGGGGCGCCTATAAAAGGAGGGCAGGTGCACCGTAGCAAGGATCGCATTCTCATTCCAGCATAGCCACTTACGCGCAAGGAAGAAGAAGACCATTGCTTCCCTTCCTTGTGTATACCATTGCCAAAAGAGAGCCCTCGGCAAGCTCATTGTACTGTAACCTCTACAAGCAGTGCAATACAGACAAGCAGGAGTAGCGGTGTTACCTCCACACGAGGGCCGTGAACCTGGGTACGGGCTGGTGTTCATCTCTGTCGTGATGTCCCTCCACTTGCTCGACGAGCACCGTCGCCGTGCAGGTTGAGGGTTGTTTGACCAACGTGTTCAGCCCCTTACACGAACTCTCTTCGTGAGCTTGACTATCCCTGTTTCGTGGGAGTCATTCTCCGACAATTGGCGCGCCAGGTAGGGGGCTGAGGCGCGTCTTCAACCTTCATCGACCTCTGCACCATGGCGGACACTCGCGCAGCTCGCGCCACCCGGCGGGCATCAGGCAGGGCAACCACCGAGCCCGCTGCCAACACCACCAACCCTCGCGGCCGTCCCCGCGCCAGCCGTGCCACGGGGCGCAACACCGCTGAACCGCGGGTGGAGCACCCCGAGGACGACGACGGCCACCACGACGACCGCTTCGACGACGACGTCGACCACGGGCACGGCGAGGACGCTGAGTCCTCGCATCCGTCCCAGCGCCCAGCCCAAACACCGCGTGCTCATGGCCGCGGAGCTTTCGCTACCGCCCCACGCCGAGGCGCACGACAACTGGCTCGGCCGCCTCCAGCACCTCGTCGACATCGCGGCAGCGCCGCGCGCTGCTCCTGCGGCGTCGCGCTCTCTGGTGCACCACAACTCCGGACGCGCTGGAACCACCGCGCATGGCGCACCTCCGCCGCCGCCTCCGCCGCCGCCTCCGCCAGGTCCGCCTCCAGCTGCGGCGCACAAGGCCGCATCCCACGCGTCTTCGCCGCGCGATTGTCAAATCGTGCAGCGGACACCCCCAGACGCGCGGGTGGAAATGGAGCGCCAGAAGGACCTCCAGAAGCGCATCGTCGAGGAAATCGGCCAAGCAGGGCGACAGAACCGCCGTGCTCTTCAGGGTGGCATCGCCTCGTACGCCACAGGTTGCGCGGCCTTCACCCGCAACCTGCGTCGCGTCGTCTGGCCACAGAAGTTCAGGCCTGACCTACCCAAGGGCTACGACGGCACGAACAACCCCATCGAGTTCTTGCAGCTCTACACCACCTCCATCCAAGCTGCGGGGGGAGACGACAAGGTCATGGCCAACTGGTTCTCCCACGCTCTCAAGGATTCCGCCTTGTCGTGGCTCCTGAACCTTCCCGAGGACTCCATTGACTCGTGGGAGGAGCTCTGCCAGCAGTTCGTTGCGAACTTCAAGGGCACGTACGAGCGCGCCCTCACCTACAACGACCTGCGAGCTGTGCGCCAGAAGCCTGGCGAGACCCTCCGCAGGTACATCCAGCGCTTCAGCCAAGTCCGCAACAAGATCCCGAACATCCCGGACTCGCACGTCATTGCGGCCTTCAGAGAGGGCGTCACCAACCACAGGATGCTCGAGAAGCTCGGCATCCATGATACCCTCTCCTCCGTGGTGAAGCTCTTCGACATCGCAGACAAATGCGCCAAGGCAGAGGAAGGGCTCCTCTTCGTCAAGGTGGGCTCGACAGACGACCCTGTCGAGGGATCCAAGACCCAGAAGAGGCGTGACGAGATAAAGCGCAAGCCTACCGCAGTCCTGGCAGCTGAACCCGACGCCAAGCATGTTCGCGAGGACTCTCCAGAGGCTGGCAAGAAAAGGTGGACAACCGCCCGTTCTGCATCTACCACAACAGGCGCGGCCATGCGACGGAGAACTGCTATGACCTCAAGCAGCTGAGCAAGAAGCGTGAGCAAGAAGAAGGCAGCGGTGGCCGCGGCAGAGGCCGTGGTTACCGCAAAGGTGGACGCAAGGGCAACTTCCAGAGGCCTCAGGGAACTCAGGCGAATGCCGCCGAGAAAAACAACAATCTGCCCGACGAAGAGCCTGGAGGCTACCAGGCCCCCAAGGGTGCCATGGCATGCATCCTCGGCGGATCCCAGGCGCCCAAGTCGAACAACCAGTTCAAGCAGTTCGCTCGCGAGCTCAACGCAGCGCTTCCCGGGGTCGAGACGTCCCGCCCCCTCAAGTGGTCCCAGTACACCATCGCCTTCGACGCCAAAGATCACCCCAAGTCTACAAAGACTGTGGGCACCCTCCCGTTGGTGTGCACCCCCACCATCAACAACATCGCCGTCGGCAAGACGCTCATTGATGGGGGTGCAGGCCTAAACGTCATCTCTGTCGAGACCTTCGAGACGCTTCAAGTGCCCTACGAGTGGCTCATGCCCTCCAGGCCCTTCACCGGGGTCACCAGCGGCTCAATCTCGCCTCTGGGGCAAGTGAGGCTCGCGGTCACTTTTGGCACGCAGGAGAACTACCGCACCGAGCTAATTGACTTCGACGTCGCGCACATTGGCCTGCCCTACAACGCCATCCTCGGCTACCCCGCCCTCGCGAAGTTCATGGCCGTCACGCACCACGCCTACAACATGGTCAAGATCCCTGGCAGCGGTGGCACCATCACCATACGTGGTCACGTACAGGACGCCACGCGCGCTGTCGAGATCGCCTACAAGGCCGCTGCCATGGCATTCCCCGCTGACGAGGACATGGAGCCTCTCGAGAGGCCCAAGAAGAAGAAACAACTGTTCACTCAAGAGCAAGCATCTACAAAGAAGGTGTCGCTGAGCACCAGCGGCTCGGGGGCTGAGGGCTCGGGGGCTAGCGTCACCATAGGCGCTGGCTTGCCTCCCAAATAGGAAAGCGCGCTCGTCGCCTTCCTTCGGGCAAATTCTGACATGTTCGCATGGACTCCGTCAGAAATGTCCGGTGTACCAAGGGAGGTGATCGAGCACCACTTAGCCGTGTGTCCAGACGCACGCCCTGTAAAGCAAAAAGCGCGGAAACAAGCCCCCGAGAAGCAAGCGTTCATCATCAAAGAAGTAGAGAAGCTGAAAGCAGCAGACATCATTCGAGAAGTTGCCCACCCCACTTGGCTCTCCAACGGTGTGGTTGTCCCAAAACCCAATGGAGGAGGCCGGCTCTGCATCGACTACACAGACGTAAACAAGGCTGCCCCAAGGATCCATACCCCATGCCAAGGATAGACCAGATTGTGGACTCCACCGCCGGCTGTGATCTCCTCTGTTTCCTGGATGCCTTCTCAGGCTACCACCAGATCAAAATGGCCAAGGAAGACGAGGAGAAAACAGCATTTCTCACCCCTTGTGGTGTGTATTGCTACACTTGCATGCCCTTTGGCCTGAAAAATGCCGGCGCCACCTTCCAGAGGCTCATGAGGATCGCCTTGGGGGCTCAGATGGGAAGAAATGCAGAAGCTTATGTCGACGACATCGTGGTCAAGTCTCGCGAGGGAGACACTCTCTTGAAGGATCTCGAGGAAACCTTCGCCAGCCTGCGCAAGGTGAACATCAAGTTAAACCCCGCCAAGTGCGTCTTCGGGGTGCCTTCAGGCAAGCTCCTCGGGTTCCTCGTGTCCCACCGCGGCATAGAAGCAAACCCTGACAAGATCAAGGCTATAGAAGACATGCAGCCACCTCGCCGCCTCAAGGACATGCAGCGCCTAGCAGGATGCATGGCCAGCTTAGGCCGCTTCATCTCCAAGTTCGGCGAGAGAGCCTTGCCATTTTTCAAGATCATGAAGAAATCCGGCACCTTCAAGTGGACTCCAGAGGCGACAAAGCATTTGAGGACTTGAAGAAATACTTGGCTAGCTCACCAGTCATGGTAGCCCCCAGGGCAGGCGAGCATCTGAAGCTGTACCTAGCAGCCACTCCACAAACTGCTAGCGCCGTCCTGGTGGTGGAAAGAGAAGAGCCAGTTCTCCCCAAGAAAAGCACTGCCACACCAAGTCCAGAACCTCCCGACGAGGAACAGTCTCTCCAGACCCAGTGCCAGGCCCACAGCCTCAAGTCGAGCCTCCACGAGCACCCCTGCCGAGGCTCCTCCACAGGCAAACCTCGCCAAAGGTCCTGAGGAGCCTCTCGAGGGAGCCGACGCTGCCGCACCATCAACGACCCTCGTCGAGCATCCAGTCTACTTCGTCAGTACTGTACTGCGAGATGCTCGCGAGCGGTACCCAGTGCAGCAGAAGCTCCTCCTCGCGCTACTCATCGCCTCCAGGAAGCTGCGCCACTACTTCCAGGGCACCCCATCACGGTGGTCACGTCCTTCCCCCTGGAGCAGATCCTGCGCAACCCCAACGCTACTGACCGCGTCGCAGGATGGAACATTGAGCTGCAGCCATTCAACTTGCGCTTCGACACCACAAGAGTCATAAAAGGGAGAGCGCTGGCGGATTTCGTCGCCGAGTGGACAGACCCAACTCCTGAAGAGCCTCGCGAAGAAGAAACCGCGTCATCGGGAGATACAATGCCAAGCCACTGGACCATGCACTTCGATGGAGCTTTCGCCTGCCGCAATGGTGGGGCTGGCGTTGTCTTAACCTCACCAAAAGGTGACAAGCTCTACTACGCCATCCAGCTGTGCTTCACAATAGACAAGATCTCCAACAACATCGCCGAGTACGAGGGCCTCCTCGCCGGGCTCAGAGCCGCAATCGCCCTTGGCGTCAAGCACTTACTCATAAAGGGTGATTCCCAGCTCCTGGTTAACTTCTCCAACAAGAGCTACACGCCTAAAGACGACCACATGGCCGCCTACCTTGAAGAGGTCCGCAAGCTCGAGAAGCACTTCAGGGGCATGGAGCTCATGCACATCCCGCGAAAGGAGAACCAGAGGCAGATGACATCGCCAAGCGAGCATCACGAAGGCAGGCCCAGCCGGCCGGCGTCTTTGAAGAGAGACTCTCCAAGGCGTCCATAAAGCAGCCACAAGAAGCAGCAGCCGCAAGCACAGACGAAGTACTCCCACCACCTCCTAGGTGGGGCACCCAACTGCGGTCCATCCTCAGGGGAGCGTCTGCTGCTGGCTATGGTGCATCAAGAGACAGGCTGGGTTGACGAACTCAAAGACTACCTGCTGAAGGGAGTCCTTCCTGAAGAAGACGCGGAGGCAACGAGTGGCTCGACAAGCCAAGTCATACTACATCCTCGAGGGAGACCTGTACCGCAAGCGCCCAAATGGAATTGCACTCAAGTGCGTCCCCCCCGAGGAAGGCCGCATGCTGATCAGAGACATTCACAGTGGAGAGTGTGGCCACCATTCCTCTGCACGCACCCTGGCAGGCAAGGTCTTCAGGAGCGGTTTCTACTGGCCCCAAGTGCTTCAAGATGCCACCACCATCGTCCAGTCTTGCGATGCGTGCCAGTTCCACGCCAAGCAAGTCCATCAGCCTGCACTGGGACTCCAAACCATCCCGCTCTCGTGGCCTTTCGCGGTCTGGGGCTGACATCTGGGACCCTTCCCGAGATCACAAGGGGGCTACCGCTTCCTCTTCGTGGCAGTCGACAAGTTCACCAAGTGGGCAGAGGTTGAAGCAGTGCGCAGCATACCGGCCAGGGCGGCAGTAAAATTCATCAGAGGCCTGGTCTGCCGCTTTGGTGTGCCTAATCGCATCATCACCGACAATGGCTCACAATTCACCAGCGGCATCTTCAGGGCCTACTGCGAGAGCCTCGGCACCAAGCTCTGCTTCGCCTCGGTGGCTCACCCACAGAGCAACGGCCAAGCCGAGCGAGCAAATGCTGAGGTCCTCAAGGGCCTCAAGACAAGAAGCTTCAATCGCCTGAAGGGCTACGGCAAGGGCTGGATAGACGAACTCCCGTCCGTGCTCTGGTCCATCCGCACGAACCCCACGAAGCCCACTGGTGAGACGCCATTTGCTCTCGTGTATGGAGCTGAAGCAGTCCTCCCCACAGAGATCAAGCATGGATCCGCACGGGTCCTTGCCTTCAACGAGGACGATCAAGCAGACCTCCACAGCGACGACCTGCTGCTCCTTGACGGGTTGCGCCGCCGTGCCGCCCTCAGGGCAGCCAAGTACCAGCAAGACCTGCGACGCTACCACAGCCGCCACATACGTCCGCGCACTCTCGAGACAGGCGACCTCGTCCTCAGGAGAATCCTCTCCAGGGAAGGTCTCCACAAGCTCTCGCCAATGTGGGAAGGCCCCTACAGGGTCTCACACATCGCCAGGCCTGGCGCGGTACGCCTCGAAACGGAGGACGGCATTCCGGTCAAGAATCCATGGAACATCGCGCATCTACGCAAGTTCTACCCGTGATCATAGTCACGCCAGACATTTTTTGTCTCTAGAGGGAAGCACACAACTTCACCTCCAAGCTTCACAAAAGCTTCTCCTCCCGAGGGCCAGCCCCTCTGAGCTCTCCTGATTACGTGCCGCCGCAGGCCGTGAAGAGTCTCAGCCACTGAATGTGGTCCCCATGCCTCGACATGGAAAACTTTATCTTGGTCACACCAAGTGTAATGAACCAATTCGTTTCTCAATGAAACATTGCGCTGAGGCGCCGCTATGTAATATTTTGGTGGTGAGTTTTACTTTTCATCATCTTAGTTCATTTCGCGCTCATATTCTTCCCCATGCGCACCTCGCGAGCGGGGGCTGAGTACGGTGACTGTGCCTCAAGAGCACCCCAACAGCACCGCAAAATCCAAAGGATCCGAGCTCTAGCACGTGAGCACGCTCTCACGCCTGTTACCTCCCCAAAGAGCTCTGGCCCATGGGCTTGCTCCCAAAACACGCCACCTCACCAAAGGACCTTGGTACTTACTCTCCTCGCGAGATACCATGAGGAAGCCTATAAGCGCGCATGAGTGTTTACTACCATGTGCCTGCTTTGGGTTTGCCTCTCTAACCAATACAGGGAACAAGAGTCCTCCCCAAGGTCGAGAAGTCACGCTCCGACCCCTAGAGGGAGCGCACCATCAGGGAAGCCAACGCCCTCTACGAGGCCAAAGTCTCGCCAAGCTAAGTCTAGCGCTCGCGCCCTCAGAAGTTTTTCTCCCTCTCACGGGCACCTGTCGCCCTCGAGCGGTTTTTTCTCTCTCACACTCCATGGACTGCTTGTGCGTCAAAGGGGAGCCCTCGAGCACCGCGACTCGAGAGCCCTTACCTCTCCAAGCCTTAAACACCCCCCGGCCTTGCCGAGTCACGCTCCGGCATACCGTAGCGGCGGTGTCATAGCGCAAAGAGATGGGTCCTGACGACGTAGAGCGAAGAAAGACATGGAACAGGGATAAAAGGACCCTTCGAGGGGCACACACACACATGTTTGCATACGATCAAAGTATCTTACAAGCCAGCGTGAATTAAAACAAGTCTTAAAACAAAGATAATTGCGCCAAGCGCATCTTGTTGCAGGAGTGGCCTAGGCAGAGGGTTCACCATCGCCGTCCTCTTCAGCCTTCTCTTCTTCGGCGCCTTCATCCTCCTCAGCGGCCTGCTCCGCCTCAACCCTCTTGAAGCGGTCGACGTAATCGTTGACTTCTTCTCGAACCAAGTTGGAGAGCTCCCAGGCTGGTCTCCCTCGATGGGCTCGGTCACTGACTCGTAGTCGAAGCCGGGGTGAAGGCGCTGGAGGTTGGCGAAGACGCGATCGATCGCCACGGTCAAGAGCTTGCGGCACTCCTCATCAACAACGTCGCCAAGTTCCGCCACAGGGCCCTCGAGCAGAGAAGAGCTGATCGAAGTAGGCGAGGTATGTGGCGGCGTCAGCGTTCCCATGGACGGGAACAACAGGGCATCCACTCCTAGCTGCCCCGCGAGAGTTCCCCCGGGTCACCAAGGATTGGAACATGCGCTCCCGCTGCTGCGTCAAGACCTGTGCCGCCTGCACGCGATGCTCAGCCTCTTCGCGCGCTCCACGACAGGGCCCACCTGAGCGGTCAACTCCTTCATGTCAGCCATCAAAGAGGCAAAGTTCTGCTCCGCGCGCGCCCGAGCCTCCGCGGCAGCCTGGAGGCGAGAGTCGAATCGCTTCTTCTGGGCCTCAAGGTCCTTGACGCGAGCCTCAAGCTCTTTGCGTCTCTTCGTGAAGCGATCCTCTTGCTTCTTGGCCTTATCCGCGAAGTCTTTTCTACAGCTGTCGCGAAAGAGTTTCTCCTTCGTCGCAGACTCTTCCGCCATCTTCTCCTCCTTTTTGCGAAGGTTCTCGTTGGTCTGCGCAAGGCGCTTCTGGTAGAACTCCTCGTCTTGAGTGACCTTGTTCTCGCGGGCTTCCAGGTGCTCCCGCTGCGCGGATTGATCCTTCTCGATCTGCTCAACCTGTTCTTCGCGTTTGCGCGCCTCGGCCTCGCGGGCGTCGAGATCAGCTCCGCGCTGCACGATCAAGTCTTCGCGAATGCTCAAGCTCTCACGGAATTTCTCCAAACTCTGCCGCACATTTTCCGACTCGGCGACGATCCCCGCCTCGCGGTCTAGAAGCTCTTTGTGCTTGGCGGAGACCGCCGCCTCGCGTGCCGCCAGCTCCTGGTGTTTGGCCTCGGTCTCTGCCTCGAGAGCCTCGCGCCTAGCACCCAGGTCCGCAAGGGTCTCCTCGACCTCGCGGACCACGCTGATGCGGATCTCCTCAGCAGAGCGCAGCGCTGCCTCGCGCTGCGCCTGGGCAGCTTCGTTCTTCCGGCGGCAGTTCTCCACGGTCTCATGAAGACAAGCCCAGCCCCGCGCAAGCTCGGCGTCCTCCTCCGCCCTGGAGCGATCTCCTCGGCAAGCTGGGCCTCAAGCCGTCGAGAATTTCCCTCGCCGAGCGGAGGACAGCCCCACGGGGGCTGCAACGGGGCGCCGCCCCCGCAGAACTAAGGCCCATGGCTCGCCGGAGGGCCTGGAAACGCCGGCGCCTGCCGAGGATTCCGGAGCGTCCAACCTTGGGCTCCGAGTGGCCTCAAGGCGCGCCTGGGGGCTCTGGTGCGAGCCCCCTCTTCGTCCACACAAGGGGCCTTCAGGGGGCTTTGATGAGAACCCCCTCGCCTCCCGCGCTGGAGGCCTCCTGGGGTTCGGGGCCTTCATCAACCCCGTCATTCTTCTGCCCCTGGGGAGCGCTCTCCTCTCCAGGGACAGGGTTGGCCTTCTCAGCTGAGGCCGCCTCCCCAGCGGCCTCAGAGTCCGCTGTGGCCTCTCCAAGTTTCGTGCTCGGTGGGGGCGATGACGCGGCGGCCTCCTCCATTTCGACGTCAGCACGCTCCCGCGGACGCCCCTGTCACCGCGGCACGCTCCTTCGCCGGCGGCGTGAACCTCGCCGCATCCCTCCGGCGTCCCCTCCGGCTGCAGGGGGAGACGTCAGGCCGCATAGGTGGAGGCGTCGTCACCTCTGCCTCCCCCTCCTTCTCCTCGCAGTGCTCCTCTGCTCAGGAGGCGGTGCCGCAGCCTCAGGAGATGAAGCAGTGCCCTCGGGAGGCACCTCGTCGACTGTACACGCTGCAGACGCCGCTGCAGCGCTGGGGATCTCTCCAAGCCTCCGAAGTCTCCGCCTTTTCGGCACCTCGGGGCCCCTGGAGAGGCAAAAGCTCAAAAACTCCTCAAGGAGCCTACGCAAGAACAAGCTCAAACAGAAAAGGGAGTCGGTTCTTACCCAGATGTCTTGGCGCGGGAATCGACCCACACCGTGTTTGACGACCGCCACGGCCTCGGTGGCGCGGCTCCGGCGCCGGACCCCTCGAGAGCAGCCTCGGCTTTCCTCTTGAGGGAAATGCCCGCTGGGCTCCCGGCGGCTCTGTCATGAATGGCCTTGGAGCGGGGCTCGCAGTGGCCTGATGAAGCTCCGTCGTCGTCGCTCTCCTCTTGCCCCTAGCACGCTGCGAGGGAGCGACCACGAACTGGCCGCTGCTGCCTGAGGAGGCCTCGTGGGCCTCAATTCAGGCGCCGCGCTCTTCGAGGTGCTCGAGTTCTCCGCTGAAGAGGCAGAGCCTCCCGAGGCGCCGGTTGCGCCTGCGTCGGATTCCACAGGCGTTACCGTCGTCTCCTCGTCGCCCTCAGCTGGCGCCCCCTGCGCCGCAGACTCAGGATCCTCGCGAGGCCCCACATGTCCCTTGGGCACCAGGCCCCACCGGTCGAACTTCGGCATCGTCTGCACGAGCGAGACGCGGCGCCCGAGGTCGATCCTGTGGAGCGGGACCGCCTTATCGCCGGGCTTGGGGATATCTGGAGCCGTGAAGAGTGTCTCCATGATGGTGCGCACCTCCTGCTGCGTGAAGAGGGTTGCGCTCAGGCGCATTTTGTCCCTCTGGTTGGAGTAAGCCACATTGCGTCCGCGTGCCTCTGGAGCGGAGCAATGCGGCGCTTCACGAAGTCCTTGGCCACCATCTGCCCGGTGAGGCCTGCCTCGCGGAGGTCCTTCAAGCGCCTCATCACGGGGCCGAGCGCGGCTCCCTTGAGTGCCTTAGAAGACCAGCTCGCCCTCTTCGTCGGAGGCGCTCGGGCAGGTCGAAGAAGGCGCTCCGGCTGAACTTCATGAGGAACCAGCGCTTGCGGAAGTCCTCCACCTTCTTCGTCACAATGTTCTCGCCGTTCCGCGCGATGGGGATGTACGTGCCCTTCATGCCCTCGGTGATGCGGAAGGACACGCACCCTGACCGCTCCTTGTTCGCCGTGAACCGGAGCGCATAGAAGCTGCGGAAGAGGTCCACCGAGGGTGGAATGCCGATGTATGCCTCGCAGAGGTAGGCGAAGATGGCGAGGACAAGGATGGAGTTAGGATGGAGATGAAGAACCTGGATCTGGTAGCGCTCCAGAACCGCCAGGAAGAATCGGAGAAAGGAGGCACGAGCCCGGCGAATAGGGTGTGCATGAAGATGGGGTAGAAGCCGCCGAAGGAGTTGTCCGCCGTCTTAAGCACCGTAGCGCCGTGCTCGTTGGTCGCTGAAGCCGCCATGTGACGCACCTTCTCCAGCTGCGCTTTCTTCTTGAAGCGGAAGCCGGTCAGAGCCGGCTCGAAGTCGCCGACCTGCTGCGCCGCGGCAGGTTCGCCGCCCTGCGCCACGGCCTTGCCTTTCGAGGCCGCGGAGGCTTTCTTGGGCGCCATTGCCGCAGGATTGCGAAGGGGGAAGAGCGCCGGAGGCACAGGAGCGCAGACGTCAAGAGCGAGGAGACGGGCGCGCAAATGATGCAGTAACTGCTGCCTGAACCGGCGCTGCAGGCTTTATTCCCCTCAGAGCAGTTACCGAGACGTGGTGGGTCCCCCCACTACGCCCATCTCTCCGAGGAGAACGTGTCGTCGCGGCGTAACTGCCCAACACGTGTCTCAGGCCGGCCGGACACTTTGGGCCCATGACGATTCGCCTGCGTCCATTGGACTACATCGTGCCCATCATGGGCCCGGGGGCTACTGTCGGCCCAGTGAAATCCAGGGTGTGCTGGGCCTGTCCTCTACGGCCCTCGACACTTGATGGCGAATTTTCGCTAAGGACCAAGCCTACGGCTTGGAGAGCCTCGCGAGGCGATTGCCTCGCGAGGGCTTTTGAGGCAGCAGAGGCCTGCGGAGGCCATATCCACTGCTGCCCCCTCTTCAAGGAAATCTCCCCTGGGGAGAGGTCAACGCCGAATTCTCTACAGGGCGTCCAAGCCCTCGTGGAGATCGCTTCGCTGCAAAGCAACCTCTGCAGAGCGCACATGGGCTCTGCAGCGGCCGCAGAGTGACGCGCGCCCCTGCGCGCGGTGACGACGACGCCGCAGTTGCCATTTTGGTGATTAAAGGGGTCAACAAAGCTGTGCCACCCGCACCGGACTACAAGGATTTCCTCTTTGGTGATAAGGGGACCGGCCGGCGCTACGCTCCACGGCCAACGTCACCGTGGGCACCCCCACGTTCCTCTGCGGCCCCAGCTGGCCGTCCAGCATGGACGGTGGTTACTCTGCTACAGGAGTCAGCTTTACGCTCATGGACCGCGTCCATGGACAACCGGGCTGCGATGCACCGCGCTCCACCTTCTGCGCCACGTGACAGCCCTACCACAGTGCAAGTGCAAGGAGGAGCACGGGGCGCCTATAAAAGGAGGGCGAGGTGCACCGTAGCAAAGGATCGCTTTCTCATTCCAGCATAGCCACTTACGCGCAAGGAAGAAGAAGACCATTGCTTCCCTTCCTTGTGTACACCATTGCCAAAAGAGAGCCCTCGGCAAGCTCATTGTACTATAACCTCTACAAGCAGTGCAATACAGACCAGCAGGAGTAACGGTGTTACCTCCACACGAGGGCCGTGAACCTAGGTACGGGCTGGTGTTCATCTCTGTAGTGATGTCCCTCCACTTGCTCGACGAGCACCGTCGCCGTGCAGGTTGAGGGTTGTTTGACCAACGTGTTCAGCCCCTTACACGAACTCTCTTCGTGAGCTTGACTATCCCTGTTTCGTGGGAGTCATTCTCCGACAATTTTGATGTGGTTGGTGATGTGCAAATGAAGAGACACTTCATGATGGATGATGTGTTCATATACCATGCACACAAATTTTCCATTTGGTTTTTCATGTGCATTGAGCCTCATGCTATAATGTCAACCTCTATTCAACATGAGTAGACAAAAAGAGCTCTTGGGAGCATACACTTGAGTTGTGGATCTTTCTCATGTTTTGCATCAAACAAGTGGAACAATTTCTCTTGCTTTTGGTTTGTTTGCAAACATGTTTGTGATATTGGATTTCCCTATGACAAGAATGTTTCCTTGATCTTTGATATGAATGATTTATGTGTTGCAACAAATATGATGAACAATTGTTCTTTCTAATGGCTTGTTTGCAACCATAATGACATTTTGTGCCTGTCTTGTCATGATGATGCCCACAAGTATAGGGGATCGCTGAAATCTTCGTTGGGAAGTATTACCCAAATTTATAGTTTGACTCGATGGGAACACAAGAATACCAATAAGACTTTGGCAATTGAGCAGTCACTCTCAACCACACCTGTATATCAATAAACTTGCAGCAGTAATAGTGATGGCAGTAAGGTGATTCAAGCAAGCAAAATAAAACAGTAGTAGTAACAAGGGTTTCCCAGTTTTCACCGGAAAAGTGAAAGTGTAACTCAGGGATCTAAAACGTAGGCACGAGGTGATAGCGGGGTGTTGTATGAATAAGATTGATCATATAATAAGATATAAACAGCAATGGGACTTATCTCTAACTCCGATATATGTAGGTATGTGTTCCATAAATAGTTGTGCGTACTAACCAAGAGAATTTGCACAACATCTATTGTCCTACCTGCCCATTTCACCGGGGCCAACTTGGCACTACAGGTAATTAAGGTCTACCCTTTCAAATAGCCCGAAACAACGCATTAACACTTCATGAACACATAGAATCCTCAAACTAATACATCTCCCCCTTGTTTTCCCTACCTATCACTTTTAGGGTTCGCAGGTTCAACATAATAGTAGGTAATACACTTTGCAGATAGATACCAAACTCAAATATATGATGGGGCAAAATAAGTTCAGTACTGAAATCATGCCACTCGGGCCCTAGTAGCAAGCATTAAACATAGCATAAGTGCATCAACACAATACAAAAGTATCTTCAAGATAAACCCCTAGGATCTAGAACAACGGGTGTCATTACATGATCAATCTCTTCCAATCCCCATCCACCTCATGTGCCTACAGGGGACTACTCACACATGGTGATGTTGAGGGAGCTCATGGTCGATGGAGATGAAGGCGGTGAAGATGGCGGTGAAGACGGCCTCCGGATCTCTCCTCCGGGGGAGGAATCCTGGATCAATCTGTCTCCGAAAATGAAGATCGTGGTGGTGGCGGCGCTCTGTTTCGCGAAAACTCCCCTCCTCCTAGGGCGTCCACTTTTTCGTACATATGAAGGGGTACGCAGAAGACCGAGAGAGAGGCGGTGCCCGAGGCTCCAGATGGGTGGGCCCACGCGGTCAAGGAATCTGACCGCGTGGGGCCCACTCTTCTGGGCCTCGTGCGCCTCCTCGAGTCCGTATTTTGCACGATGTCCTTCTTTTCCATAAAAAATGACATGCTATTTTTCCCCGATTTAATTTCCTGCAAAAACAACCGGAAAGGAGACTTGCTAAAAACAGCGTCAGATTCAGCAGTTTTATTCAAATATGGAAAGATTTCGGAGCAAATTATGAAGCAAAGTGCTTGGAAAAGTAGATGCATTTTAGGTGCATCAACTCCCCCAAGCTTAGCTCGTTGTTTGTCCTCGAACAACTCAAACGTAGTGAAGAAGCGATGAAAAGACTTTGATAAGAACTTTGCATTGCATATACAACACCGTTTAATACCAACAAGTATTCAAAACATAATTTCCATAACACATAATAAACTGCTAGCAAAGATGCATCTAGCCGGTGTTAAAGCATTTATATTTGTTACAAAGGAAATAACATGAAGTGTCAGCACTTGGATGAGTTTGCCCAACTGTAGAAGAAAAAAAAGGTTCTTGCATCGCTATTGATTGAATCATGTCAAGATTTTTGAGATCTCTTGATTCTTTACTTTGTTGACTAGTGAACTCATTGTGCTTACATCCTTGCTCTCAATTTTATCAAATCATTTAACATTCCCTATTATGACTCATATGCTTGACCAACTAGAGGTTGAAAGCCTCATGCCCCGTGAATACGAGTACCTACACCACGTGCTACTCACCTTGGGTCACAGAGTAAATTCAAGTTTTAGGTCATTGTGAGTATTTTAATAGCGTCATTGAGAGTTGCTACAGGGGTACCTCTTGCCTCATGACATGGAAGCCAGCCCATGTCAAAACAACAAGACAAACAGACAATGAACAATCTCAGCACTCTTTTATTTACTATGGGTATAGCTTTTTATTATGAGTTGCATCATAGAATGAACATTATGGTTATGCTGTAAATTTCCACCATGAATGATGCATGGCTTAGATTGGCGGCCCAAAGCATCTCTCTAGCCATTTATACAAACTCCTTAAACTTACTAAGTTTCCACATTTATTTCACCCGTGATAGGCATCCATAGACAAAAGTACATGATATCAACTAAATATAATTAAGAGCACGTTGAAAGCTTTGCATGTGTCAGCACATATGGGCTAACTCTCAACCCTAAGATTGTCAAGCATATGACTTCATGTTTATCATTTGAAAAGATCTTTTACTTTGGTTGGCAAGTTTAGCAAGCACAATGGGATGCGTAGACCTTTGTTTAGAACCACAGTTATTTAATCCACATCCAAGTGTTGACACGAAATAATATCTCTCTTGCATCATAACTAGCGGGGTGGCCCGCGCATTTGCGCGGCTAGATTTATGAAACTTGTTCCATTTGGTATTTGTTTGCTCCTTCTCTTACTTAGATCCTTGGCTAAATATTGTTAATTGTTTTCGCTACTTTGAAATTGGCATAATAGTTATGTAAAATATCAAACTATGCTACATGTAGTTGCCAAACAACTTTATTGGTTCATGATGACCAATGTTATCTACTTCTCCTCATGTATGTCATTTTTGGCTGAAGAATATTTCTGCCAAATTTGCACCTATCTTATATTTACTAATTGGAGGCACCGTAGAAGCCTCCACGTTAACTCTCACGGTAAAAGAACAACAGCCATTAGATGTTTACAACACATGATAATAACCGTTAGATTACGCTGAAACTTCATGCGACTCTATGCGTATTGTCTGTTCACGAAGTATACCGATGCAAGTTCGAACCGCAGCAACCGCAAAATAAATCTATCGCCTTTTTCCCGTCCTATTTTCTTCTGTCGTCCCTGGGGCTACTAATCGGCTGCAAGATTCATGGAGAGAAGGCGCACGCGTCTTCCGGCGGTGGCAGCGGCCAAACTCGGCGCCATCCTCAATATCAGTCAGAATCGATCTGCCAATAATAGTCCAGAAGATCCTCAGGTACGCAACATGCATGCTCTCTTTTTTCTAATCTGATCTGTGAACTGAACATGTTAATTGCCTCGCGTCACCAGCTGCATTCACCATGGTATAACCTCACACGATTCAGCTGCATGCATGGGAGAATCAGTATTCCTTAATGTTTTGGACAATTCCCAATTCAAATCGATCAGATGATTATTCCCGTAAACTTCGGTGGCCCAAAAAGCAGCAGCTATAAGGGCTCAGCGGCGGACACCAGTTGGTATCCCGGTCGGCGACGACAATGACAACAAGTGAGTTCAGCAGTAATTCTTTCTGTAGATGTACGATGGAATAGATATGCATGCACCGCCAAGGTGAATCATAAATTTGTGACAATCAAAATTAAGATACGTGATTTAAATGGTGGCATGTACTACTTCACAACAGATACAGATTAGTTTGTTGCGTTATACAACTACTATTATTAGATCTGTCACTTAACACGATAATCATATAAGTAAATTTGGGAGAATTTACATCAACCTGCTTCCTATTTTTGTTGACAATTTATTAAAGGTGTAGGCAACTAAGAAGAAGAAAGGTTATCCATCATGACATTCATATACCATATACTAAGATCTAGATGTACCATCTGAAAGTTTCTCAAATATATTCCTGCCTTTTCCGGTGCAGCTTCAAGATAAAACATAAGCAATCAAGCGTGAGTTTTTATTTTTGCAAGTATACAGAAGGTTGCGGCTCATGATACATTAGACTACAAAACTAGAGATATATGCTCATTCAAAATTCTATAATTCGAGGCTGTTCCACAGAATTTTCCCCCTTTGGATCAATTTTCAGTAGATTTGTGAATCTATAAACTTTCTGTAGATTTCATAGGAAAATTTCATTGAATCCAACTTACTAAATAGAATTTTTGGTGTTCAAGAAGGCAGAACACTTGAATCTTGCATCTTTTTCCTAGCTATATCCCGTGGATCAAAAAAGTTGTACTCTTTGTAGAATTCCCACGATCCAGTGCAAAGTTCACTAAATAAACCAATGCATACAAATGATTATCATAGACTTCATTATAACTGCGTGCAATGAATCACTTCCATCATGATAAATTGAGAAAAAACATATATTATTCCATCTGTTGTATTTCTTGGGTTGCAGTGGCGTTGCTTTCTTTGTATCATATTCCATAATGATTATTAAAGAATAATATTCAATACTATATTATGATTCCATGCTAAGAAATAGTATAATGTTTTAAGATATTGTTTTCTGTCATTTAAAAATTTCTCTGCTCTAACAATCAGGTTGACTCTGTCCATTACACAGGAAGGATATCTTTAATGTCGTCGAGGTCGCTTTAGCATGGAGATACCAAATGGGAGACAAAATTATAGCTAAGTATGTGTTGCACAAATCTTCTGGGGATTTCCTACATCATTGTCAAGTTATGTTTGTATCCGTCACGTTTATTTCTAAAATATGCAAATAAACAAATGAAAGGTATTATCATGCCATGCCAACAACTCCTAATGGTACAAATTGTCATATTTACCATTGTTTTAAATAATTTATACTGTATACAAGGAGTGTACCAGCAAATATTTTTTTTGTTGCAACGGGAGCCCAGTATTCGTAGGACTCTTCACTCCAATAAAAATATCAAATATAGCCCTACATGATGGCATCAAATATGTTGCATGGTTAGTTTTTCGGAAGACCAACCCATTACCAGTGCATTCGGGTGCATGCAATATTAATTGCAATCATTAGTTTACATATATACCTTTACATAAAGTAGTGTTCTTTCTGTCCTTATTTTGGTCATTTTCTGATTGATAACATCTAACCAGAGGAATGAAAGACAACTGATTGAACATGAGTTGGTGGATAAGATGACACAATAAAAAGAGTGATGTTGTTTTCATATTTGCAAATTTTATTTAGTCATATACAATACTAAATAAATAAACTGCCGGTAAGTAAAATATCACGAAATCATAAAAGGATTAACAATCCAAGTAAGTCACAATTTCAAAATTATATAGAACATTATTGTTTGTATTCCAATTTTCCTAGATGAAAATACATGTTCTTTGTGATACTAATAAATGAAAAGATATATAAATATATGGCATTGTATGAGTATCTGAAAAGGTTTTTTTCATATATGTTTATTGGGATAGCAATATAAGAATTAAACAATATAAAAATCCCTAGCCCGTGCAGGTGCACGGGTTGATGACTAGTTATAAAAACTGAAAATGGATGGCACTTGTCTATACTTGTGAGCATTTCCTCAACCCATTCGTCAACTACTCAAAAAAACACCTTTGCCATTCTTGGAGTTGTGATATTAGCAATATGTTGGAAGAGTCAGATCTGGTGACAGGATAGTAAGTTTGACTTAGCATGCAAAAGGTCTAATTAAAAATGTATTCAAAAGATAAGGTGAGTATTCTGATTCAGCAGTTTCAAGTAAGGGGATGTGATTGTATATTATGAACAAAACACACTTAACTCGTTAGGTGTACAAAAATCCTTGTACGTGTCAGATTAACTTTGCAATCACAGATTTGCAAGAGGATAATAAACTTCACAATCGTTGTGTTCTTGACACAAAGTGGACTATTAACTGAATCTTAAAAGTGATACGTTATGCGATAATTACCACTTGTGTGTCGCTTTCTGTAATGTTTTTGAGATAATATTCCTATAAACCCGGCCAACATTGTCTCACCCTCTAGATCTTCCTTTAAAAACAATATCTAATTCAATATGTTCCCAATATAAACTTTCTTTCAGCGTAAGCATAAAAAATAGTATGGTTTCCCTGTAAGGAAAATCTTAGATTTTTTTTGGTTATTAACAATGTTAGCTCTTGTGGAACAGAAGCGACCTAACCATATGAATATTATAGCCCATCCCAGTTCATCCTAGCTGATGTACAGAGGATGATAACTTTGAGTAGGGAATAATCTGTATGGAAAAAAGTAAATGGTACTACCTCTGATCCATATTATCCTACTAAATCAGAGCAATTTAGGTGGATCAGAGGGAGTAACTCAGCATATATATGATGGTCAGTTCATGAAAGAAGTGATATACTGTCCTAGAGAAAGTATTGAAATACTGACACAAACTATTGTTTCAACGTATCCAGGGAGAAAAGTTAAATCATAGGCTTTGTTCAAGTAAAAAAGAAGAATAATCAGAATGCCTGTTTTTTCTCTTTTCACTTATAATAATAGTATTAAGAACTACAACGCTTTGAAAATAAGTGAGCATAAAAGCACCTGATAATTGGAAGCAAAGAAGTAGCATTCTCGCTGCAGTTCCTTTTTTCTGTTGAATCAGCAGAGCTTTCGTTTAATAAGCATGCATATATATGGTATCCCAGCATTAGCTGTTTAAGTAAATACATGAACTAAATCTGATTTCAAAATAGGTGCAGATATTAAGTAGCTATAATCCCAACCTCATCAAAAGAATTAATATCTCACAAATCACATACATATGAGAGTAAAATAACTAAATTACTTTCAAGTTAATCCTTTAATATCATTTAGTCTTAGAAATAAATGGAAATTCATTGAACGATAGTACCTGGGCTCTACCTTGATTCTCAAATGTTGGTTCTATAATATATCTGATCCAGCACGTCAATATTAATTAGTTAACCTCTTCTTCAGATCTCACCACCAACTGGGTGTTATATAATTGAAGACACCTTATTTGGTAAATCACAATGTTTAAGGTCTCAGCCATGCGCACAACCTTCACAATGCTAATGTTCTGCTCTGAAAGTATGAGACTGGAGTGACTGGACAGATATATAATCTAGCATACCAAGAATTTATGGCACATATTGATGTGGAAATAATAGGATATATATAAGTACTATTAAACCCAAAAAAATAAGGCACATACCTATTTTCATTTCATGCTTGATATTACAAAATATGTGCATCTGATCATTTAGCCTGCATGCAAAAATATGCATTCCGGACTGAAAGGTCACAACTGAAAAAATCCCTGTTATAAGTAAACTATAGATGCAAACAAAAATTATAAAGAAATAATGCATTAATATTTAGGGGGCTTTTCAGATGCATAGCATTGAGAAATTTACATAAGCCATTAAGGCTAATATAGACAGCTAGCAATAAGCAAGGGATTAACAAATATTACCTCGTTAGATACAAAAAATGAAGAAATCACAACAATACCTGTATGCAGACTTCACCGGCGAGTTGAGAAACGTGATTAATATGTTGCCAACATCCATGAGCCATCCTAATTAGGAGGTGAAACGCAGGACACCAGTCCAGCACCAGTATAGCTTCTAGATTATCCAACTGCAGGTGAAGTTATATACATAGCAGAGAAGTAAAACGTACATATATTCTTGCCTGGTGACTGAAGAAGTTCGACGTCGTCGGTCAACTGAACAGCTGCATCACCAGAGTGCCACAGTCCTCACGGCAGCCTGAGAGAAGGTTTTTGGCAAAAAAAGCCTGAGAGAATGTGTCGAGCACCCAATCTTCTCAAAGAGACGCAACACGTCTTCCTCTACTAAATCAACAATCGTGAGATGAAACCTGTATTGGAAAATGTCGTGTCTCGTTGCACGGACACCGGGAGTATAGGATACCCCCTTTTAGGTTCGGCACGGGGCGCGAAGGAGGCTGAGAATCGTCTTCTTGGGCGGAGTCTAGATCAAGCTCTCCTCTCCACGATCAAAACATGCAACCAAAGGGACACAAGGAGCTACCCAGGTCCAGGCCGCCCGGAGGCTAAAAGCCCTACTCCTGCATGTCTGGATTGATGAGTTCTTCATAGTGTGGCTTACCATGGAACCTCCCGGACAGGGTACCCGGAAGGGTTTTGGCCCGAGGTAGAAGAAGGACAGATCCTGACCCGGAGGAGATCACCTTCCTCTCTACCTCCGTAGCCCTATTCTAGTCTTGCTCTGGTTCTAGCTTGTGCTCGTCCTTGCTCTATCTTGTCCTCCCCTCCTCCCGTGCCTTGGTCCTCCTTTTATAGGCTAAGGGGTTGCCACAGGGTCACGTGAGGGGCATGAGGGACCTTCGGGGTGAAGGAGCCTCCTCATCTGGTTTAGGGGGAGACGTGGCCTCTCCTCAGCCTAGCGTCTCCTCTGGGTTAGGTGGGAGCGTCCGCCTTGGGGTGGACAGGAGCTGACACCACCACGGGACGTGCTTCCCGCCCGCGCTGCCTTCGCCTTGCTTCCCAAGTCTTCCGTGGTGAGGTGGAGTGCTTATCCACAGGAACGTAGGAAGTACCCGAGAGGGAGCCTGGCCTCCTGCCGGGGACTCGGGCTCTTGGGTCCTTCCTGGCCTTCTTGCTTGATTCGGGGACCCGGAAGGTCCCCAGGACCGGAGCCCTTAGTCGTCAAAGGCCATGCGTGTCTTGACGGTGAACCCGCCAGCTTGACTTGAGTCTTGTCCATCTTCATCTTGGGCCCACGTGGGGTGGACCCACTTTGGCAGTACTAGGGGAACCCCATGTTCCACTGTTGCGACAGAAAATACGTGCTGTATTGCTGCACGGTCATCACTTGAAAATAAAGATTCAGCTGGAAATTCAGATCAAGTGTCATCTCTGCTACAGTGGCTGGCGGCGGCGGTCAGCGGCCTCACAAATAAGCTGGCGTGGTAGGGCAAATTTCTGACGAAGGAAATCGATATGCAACGGACGGCAACCTGACAAATAAGCGGACACGTCAGGCTATCATTGGATCTGATCTAGCTTTCGCTGCCCATTGAAGCGCTCAAATTACGTGAGCCTAAGAGGACATGAGCGTGAGGACGGCGGCGACCTTAGCTACGCCAGCAGATCGAGTTGCATCGCCGATCCTACTTTCTCCATTGTTGGAGGCTGGAGGTGACAATCAGAGACGACCGATCCTTTCATGTTTTATGTTCGGTTCAAAGGAAGAGACTCACATTAAGAAAAGCATGGGATTGCTATCCTCTTCTTCAATGTCTAATCTCTCGTAGCCACTCCTCAAATTTCTGGAATTAATAATGATCAGAGCATCAACAATATCAGAAACAACACACGTGATGAATCGATATGTGCATATTTGTCAAATTCATCTCAGACGATGCTAAATATTTTAACAACTCAGCCTAGGACGTGTAAGACAAATATGAATAGTTTCAACACATCAGCGGAACGACGAATCCAAACCTGTTGCTGTTCACCAATCACCACCATCCTTGAATAGGGTCCATGGCTTTGTGAAGTCAGTCCCTGGCTATGCTGCTATTCTTCCATACTCCAGGCCAACAGCCTCCTCTCCCAAGCCTCCCGCAAGTATATGACGGTTGCCGGGAGATCGCCGCCCTCCATCTCGTCGGCGTGGTTTACAGCTTTTGCAGAGCAACATCGCTGGTCGAGTGCTCCTTGTCGATGTGTGCCGCGGGTCGAGACGGCAGATCGTCGCGTTTCGTCTCGTCGGGCTGCCTAGCCGGCCGTCGTGCTTCGTCTCGTTGGGCTGCCCGGCCGGCCGTCACGCCTATTGTGTAGGCGGGTGATTATGCTAGGACAAAAGAAACTACAGTCCGAGATAGATCGATTGATTGCTAGCACTCGTACTTTCTTTTGGCAAGGCTAGCAGTCGTACATGAATGGGAAAACCTAGAAAGAGTCCAGATGTAGAGCAACATTGTGACGCACAGTAGATTGGAACAGTTACCTTTTTAAATTGGGTGTGCGTGCATGATAAATCTGCACCGTTAATACATCTTAGTTTTAGCATGACAAATCTCCACCGCTGATTGTTTGTTGTTTTAATAATATAATAGATATAACATACTAAACCACGGAGGAGATAAACATTTGCTAGCACTTCCCTAGATGTTAGAGAAATTATGACATGCACACTTGCTATTATTAAAAAGTCCACATAAGCACGGCAAAGGTGTCATACCTTTCCTCCACTTCATGCACATTAGCTCATCATTGTTGTTCTCTTCTCCCAACTTGAACTGCGCAATAAAAACTCAAATCTGCCATAAAATGCTACTGCATACAGTACTATTTTTACCCTAACTAAACTCGTCAGAATAATTTCATAATTTACGGGTGTGTAGGTCATATAAAGTTGCAGCAGTGGTTAAAATTTTAGCTCATTCGGAGTCACAGAAAAAATATGAAAAATCAAACAGTGAACAGAATCAGAAATTCCTGCACCTCCGTTTTTGCATTAGATTCAAGAAAACGAAAATATTTTTGTTCTTTTTAATTTTTAGATGCATAAGGTAAATGATCAGAAGTAAATAAGCAAGAGAAACAAATAAAATCTTTTTGTGTTTTCAAGATTTTCAGAATAATAAACTAAAACATAACAAGATAAAAGTGATATAAAACAACGAATGAAAAGGGAGAGAATTACTCCCCCAAGCTTGAGTTCAAGCTAGTATCCCGGGTGGTAGTTGTATCCACCACTTCCACTTCCGTCGTAGTAAGGTGGTGCACCACTTGATGACCCTCCTCCATAGTAAGAGGGGTCACCACCTTGGTACCCTCCTTGCTCCGGTCCTCGGAAACCCCATGGATAGTTTTGCATCTCCGGTTTTTGGGGCTCCTCTTGTGGTGGCACTTCTTCCACGGTCCATTTTCCGGTGTTCCTGTCAAAAAGGTCAGCACGAGGGAGCCTAATGGACACATTTTGTCCATTGTGATTCTTATAAATATAGTTGCAACCACCCTTATGCCATTCACTCATTTCCATGCGACAGGTTAAAGTAAAATCAAGTAAATTAGACTCTTCTACACGTCTACCCATGTTGTTATCAAAGCCCCTCTCTTCCTTAATGTGCTCATATATTAAAGTAGCAATAGCACCAGCATATATAGGGGTAGTATCAGTCATGTTCCTTCTCACAGCTAAATGCAGAGTTCTAGCAAGAATGACTCCCAAGTTATACTCACATGTGGTGTTTTCTTTTGCACATTTAAGTAAACAAACCATTGGTCCCGTGCAAGCAGAATTGTTGTCTCTAGCAAGAAATCCTCTTGCAAGGAACAACGCAAAGTATCTCAAACTTGGGTGCTGTATGTGGGTAAATTTGCCCCTATTGAGCCTCTCAGGAACATTAACAGAAATGCTACGCCAAAAAGAAACAAGATCCTGATTTGAATCAGCACCTATGTCATCCCAACTACCTGTGTTCTCCACACGAATAGCTTTGCAAAACTCTTCTAATGACATAACAAGGCGCTGCCCCCTCATAGTAAATTTAACCGTGAAAGTAGGAGGTGGTGGATTACTCTTCTTACTGCGTTTGTGAAGTTCGGGGCCCTCGAAGCGGAAGGTGGAGAGGAACTCCCGTGCGATCCCCTCGTATGTCTCCCGTGGATGACGAGAGAACTCAAGTAAGCCCGCTACAGTGACGAAGGCGTTGAAGTCATCTCCTATCCCCCAATGGTTAAGAACATCGGGGTCTTGCCATTTGGTTGCATGAATCCGAAGCTTTTTCCCCACAAACTCTGCACCATCCTCCCATAGATTATCATCATCATGATTATCGGTCGCTCTAGATGGCCTCCTCCTTGTTCTTGACATCATCCCCATGAATCCCTTACCCTTGTTCATGGTGAAAGCTTGAAAGGAGTAATTCCACCAAACAGATTTGAAAAATCTGCTCAAACTTGGGAGATCGAAGATGGCAGGAAGAGGGAGCTCGGGAAAATTTGGGAAAAATGCCTGGAGGTGGTTTTCTGTCGAGGGTGAGGAGATGGGCACTGGCTGCTCACCCAACTCCACCTGTGGGTCAAAATGGTGGGTCCCACGCGGCCAAGGAATCTGGCCGCGTGGGGTACCCCATTTTGGTCCTTGGTGGCCTTTTGGCCCCCCACTTTTGGCTGCTGGTCCCTCTGGTCAAATAACTTAACCCCAAATTTTTCTGGAATTTTTCAAGAAAATTTTCTGAAGAGAATTTTTCAAAGTTCATATTCTGAAATTTCTGGACTTTGAAATAATTATGTTTATGCAAATATTCTAAAGTTCTAAGACAAATAAAATTAAAATGCAATGCAAATTTTTATGGAAATCAAGTTTGCATCATTTCCACATTAGTAATGTGGTTGATCAAGTCTCATTAATAATATGTAAAGGATAATATAAATGATTCTTATTTTATATATATAAAGAAGAAGTTCAGGATACCTCAATTTTGATTGGAAGGTTCCAATCATCAAGGTAGCATATTTTGGTATAGGAGGTGGTAGTGCAATTTCAAAGCTTTCAATCATAATAGTATTTCTTTGAATAGAATTCACACTCTTGTTTATAATTGTAACAGGATTCTTCTTGGGAAAATAGATAGTATGCTCATTTCCTTTGACATTGAATGTCACTTTGCTCTCAGTACAATTTATCATAGCTCCTACAGTGTTTAAAAAGGGTCTTCCAAGAATAATAGATAAATTATCATCTTCAGGCATTTCTAATATAACAAAGTCTGTAGGTATTACCATATTAGCAATAGAGATAGGAACATCTCACATATCCCAATAGGCTTAGCAGTTGATTTATCAGCCATTTGCAATGACACTTCAGTTGGAACCAATTTATTCAGGTTAAGTTTCTTATATAAAGAAAAAGCATAACACTAACACCAGCTCCTAAATCACATAATGCATATTTCACATAAGTTTCTTTAATATGACAAGGAATAGTTGGAATACCAGGATCTCCACACTTTTCAGGCAATTTCCCCTCAAATGAATAATTAGCAAGCATAGCAGTAATTGCATCATTAGTATCTTTCTTTTATTAGTGACAATATCTTTCATATATTTCGAATATGGAGGAATTTTAATAGCATCGACAAGAGGGATTTGCAAATATAAAGTTTTAATCAACTCAAGAAATTTCTCAAACCTAGCATCATCCAAAGATTTTATTACCTCTTGGGGATATGGTATGGGCCTTTGTACCCATGGATCCCTCTCTTTACCTTTTTGTTGATTTGGATGTTTCTTCTTTTTATTCTTATCAATATATGGTTGAGGGTCTTTTTCAGGAGGTTCAGGTTCTTCAATATTTTCAGCTTCATGTTGTTCTTCAGGTGTAGATGATTCCTCTTCTTCATTATTATTATCTTCAGTCTCAGCATCAGAAATAGAAATATCCTTATCTTGCTCTTGAGAATCATCAATATCTTTGTTTTCATTGGGAGATTTTCCTGCAGAAGATTTCTTCTTGAGAGCCTCTTGCTCTTTTATCTTAGGATGGTCTTCAGGATAATCAGGATCCTGAGTACTTGCACCACCTCTAGTATTAACTCCACAAACCTGTTTCTTCTCAATAAGATTTTCATACAATTTATTTTGAAGAGAAACCATTTGTTCAACTTGATTATTCATCATCTCACAGTGTTTAATAATTCTTCTAACTTCTTCTACACTAGCATTTAAACTTTCACGAAGAAATTTAATCTTATGAGAGTTTTCCATAATACTCATTCTAATACTATGCTCCTCAGGATTATGGTTATAAGCAAAATCGTTAACATAGGATACATCAATAGGAGGTGTTACCTTTTCATTACCTTCCATAGAGCTAATAGCATTGACTTGGATTGGAAAACACGGTTTATCAATAGGAAGTTTAACACCCATTTCAGATAGTTCCTTGAGATGAGAGGTTTTAATTCCCTTCTCTTCAATATCCTTGGCAGCCACTTTCATTTGTTCATCATTTAATTTAAGAATACCTCCTTTCTTCTCTGGGAATACCTCTTTTTCATTTATCACTTCAATATTCCAATCTTCATAATTCCTAGAGATAGTCTCCAATAATTCGGTTGCTTCATCAATGGTCCTTTCCCTGAAAACATTCCCTGCAATACTATCAAGATAGTCTCTAGTATTTTTAGTTAGTCCATTGTAAAATATATCAAGTATTTCATTACTCTTGAAGCCATGTGTAGGACATTTCCTAACCAACTTACGGTATCTCCCCCAAGCTTGGGGTAGATCCTCCTTCTCTTTCTGCGAAAATTTGCTAATCTCAATAGTTAAACCATGAATCTTATCAGCAGGGAAATATTTATTATAGAATAATTGCAAGCATTCTTCTTTGCTAGTAATAGATCCAGGTTCTAAACTATTATACCAAGTTTTAGCATCTCCTCCCAAGGTAAAAGGAAACAAATTTAAGAAATAATAGCGTTGGTGAATCTCATCTTTACCAAATAAAGCAGACAAATCATGCAAAACAGCAATATGTTCAAAAGGAAATTCATTGTCTCTCCCATTAAACTTAAACTTCTCAGCCTTTTTAATTATTTCGGGATCAACACTAAACTGATAATCTTTATCTTTAATTTTAATAGCTGGAGCATTCATTTTCTTAGTAACAGGAAAATAATCAGCAAGAGAAGAATTTTTATTGCTATCAAGTTTATCCAATTTATCAAGATTCGAGTCCATAAAAGCCATAGCAATTGCATCTTCTTCCTCATAAGAAGAAGTTTCATATTCATCATCACAAGACTCATTATCTTCCAAATCAGACTCCACATTTTCAATAATAGATGATTCAGGCAATTCAGGTGTTTCAGTTGTCTCAGATATTTCAGGTGTCACTTCTTTGTCTATGCTACCACATATTAAATCATTTTCAGTACTAGTAGACATCTTAGACAATGGTGAACTAGATAAAACTTTTCCTTTTTTCTTAGGAACAACAGCAGAAACAACATTAGGTGAAAAGTTTGGCCTACTTAGCAAGTCCGTACCTCTACGAGTAGTTGAAGGCCTCAGTTCCTTCGGAGAAATCTTTTCCTTTCCCATGGTTAGGAAAAATCAAGTGCAGCAAATAAATGATAACAAGTGGTCTTACCAATAAAGCTAGGTTCCCCGACAACGGCGCCAGAAAATGTCTTGATGCCCACAAGTATAGGGGATCGCTGAAATCTTTGTTGGGAAGTATTACCCAAATTTATAGTTCGACTCGATGGGAACACAAGAATACCAATAAGACTTTGGCAATTGAGGCGTCACTCTCAACCACACCTGTATATCAATAAACTTGCAGCAGTAATAGTGATGGCAGTAAGGTGATTCAAGCAAGCAAAATAAAACAGTAGTAGTAACAAGGGTTTCCCAGTTTTCACCGGAAAAGTGAAAGTGTAACTCAGGGATCTAAAACGTAGGCACGAGGTGATAGCGGGGTGTTGCATGAATAAGATTGATCATATAATAAGATATAAACACAATGGGACTTATCTCTAACTCCGATATATGTAGGTATGTGTTCCATAAATAGTTGTGCGTACTAACCAAGAGAATTTGCACAACATCTATTGTCCTACCTGCCCATTTCACCGAGGCCAACTTGGCACTACAGGTAATTAAGGTCTACCCTTTCGAATAGCCCGGAACAACGCATTAACACTTCATGAACACATAGAATCCTCAAACTAATACATCTCCCCCTTATTTTCCCTACCTGTCACTTTTAGGGTTCGAAGGTTCAACATAATAGCAGGTAATACACTTTGTAGATAGATACCAAACTCAAATATATGATGGGGCAAAATAAGTTCAGTACTGAAATCATGCCACTCGGGCCCTAGTTGCAAGCATTAAACATAGCATAAGTGCATCAACACAATACAAAAGTATCTTCAAGATAAACCCCTAGGATCTAGAACAACGGGTGTCATTACATGATCAATCTCATCCAATCCCCATCCACCTCATGTGCCTACAAGGGACTACTCACACATGGTGATGTTGAGGGAGCTCTTGGTCGATGGAGATGAAGGCGGTGAATATGGTGGTGAAGATGGCCTCCGGATCTCTCCTCCGGGGGAGGAATCCTGGATCAATCTATCTCCGAAAACGAAGATCGTGGTGGTGGCGGCGCTCTGTTTCGCGAAAACTCCCCTCCTCCTAGGGCGTCCACTTTTTCGTATATATGAAGGGGTACGCGGAAGACCGAGGGAGAGGCAGTGCCCGAGGCTCCAGATGGGTGCGCCCACGCGGTCAAGGAATCTGACCGCGTGGGGCCCACTCTTTTGGGCCTCGTGTGCCTCCTCGAGTCCGTATTTTGCACGATGTACTTCTTTTCCATAAAAAATGAAGTGGTATTTTTCCCCGATTTAATTTCCTGCAAAAACAACCAGAAAGGAGACTTTGCTAAAAACAGCGTCAGATTCAGCAGTTTTATTCAAATATGGGAAAATTCCGGAGCAAATTATGAAGCAAAGTGCTTTGAAAAGTAGATGCATTTTAGGTGCATCACATGAGTACATTGGTGTTGCACCAAATATTTCGAAAATTTGCTCTTTCTTATGTTTTGTTTGCACCCATGATGATATATTGGACATTCTTCATTGAGTGTTTTTGCCAAACTCTTCTCTTATTGCATCAAGGATGATAACAAATTGTTCTTTGCAATACCTTCTGTGCAATAATGATCATATGGTTCAGAATAAGATAGCTAGCATTGCCTTCTCACATTTTCATGGAGTTTTCGTGTTCCCAAATTTTGAGAATGTTCCAATGGATGGCGTGCACATTGAATTTGCATGTGCATTCCCTTACATATATTTGTGTTGTGCTAATGGTGTAAACAACAAGAATGGACATGTCATTCATGATATGCTCCTTTATGTTACACACACATGGTTTGCTTGGTCTTTGATGTGTAGGTCCTACATTTTGATGAGCTTACATGAGTTGTTTCAACTACGGATTCCTATGACGGAAGTTCTTGCAAGAAGATCATATCGGCATTCTTGCTAAGGTGAATTCCTTCTACATAAGTGCTCATGCTATGACTTTCAAGAATTGGCTACTCTTTGAGTGTTGTTTTGTCTTCCTTGTGAGCTTTGTAGGTTACATGAAGGGCAAATGAACATTCAAGAGGTGCCATAACACTTCCATCAAGCACGACTACATGGTGAACCCAATTACAAGATCAACACATCTACTTCCTTTACATGGTGATGACAAGCAAGATTCGAGGATGACTCTTTTTGAAGCGAGGGGAAATGATGTAGTGCAGATCACGTCCATCACCATGTCAAGTGCTCCAACACGTCAAAGTCACCATGGACATCAAAGGTGAACTCATTCCTCTTATAGAACTCAATTCCCACCCTTTTGGATGGGATACTACCTCATCCTCCATTCTTTGATGATACTAGGTTCGCCACGACGACTACGGGTACACGAGAGGATGACCAAGGCGCAAGAGGAATGAAGCCCGACAAGATGGTGGCTTGGAAGAGGAGAAGGAAGAATAGCCAGGAGGCAGCGGTACTACCGCCGGTCAAGTAGCGGTACTACCACCATGGCCCCAGTCCAACGCCAGGCATGCACCGCCGGTACTGCCGCCGCCACTTCCGCATAAATGGGCTTCAGATTCCATGAGCGGTACTACCGCCAAACCAAGATGCGCGTATCGCCGGTTCTGCCGCCGCTACCTCCGCATAAAAAGGACTCGGGTGCCATGAACGGTACTTCCGCCGCAACACCGGTACTACCGCCGCTGCGGAACGCCAGGAGCTTCAGGCCCGCACCAGCGGTACTACCGCTGCTGCGGGAACCATCAGGGAATATTCCCTTGTTATCCCCACCTACCACCTACCCCTTTTGGTCAATCCTATATATAGGAACCTCCTTCCTCATATATAGGTTAGGTAAGATATGAGATAGAACTAGAGCTTGTGCACTTTGCCCTTGTGGCTCTGATTCCTCCCTTGGTGGAGAAGATCCCTCTTATGGATTGAAGACCTCTCCGTAGATCCTTCATCTATTGAGTTGTATCAAGATTCCTACTTGTGCTTAGTCTCCCGTGATTGGATTCTATCATGGTCGTCTTTCCCGCGGGATTCTACCGCCACGGTCTCTCCTCTGACGATTCTACCGAGCGCTCGCCAATCTCTCCCTTTGGGATTCTATTGGGCCGGTTGGACTCCCCGGTAAGGGAAACGGTCCTTGCATCGTGTTTGTGTTCTCGTGTTCTTGCGTTTTTCGTGTTCCTCCTCGTGTTCTTGCGTGAGTTTGTCCACTCGTTCATCAATCCGTGAAGATCGGGCAACCCTAGAGGTCCAAACCTCATCACAGCACGGGCAGGAGGCCCCTGTAACCTCTACCTACCTTCCCTTTGGTTGTCTAGACTATAAGTAGTGTTTCCTATGTTTGGATCTAGGTTAGACTATTATGATTTGACTTGTTGAGCTTTGCTCCTACTTTCCTCTTGCGGAAACCAAGACCTTTCCGAGGATTCGAATCCCGGGTTGTTCAAGGCCTCTTCCTTGTAGTTGATTACTTGCCAATCTCTCCCTTTGTCGTGTCTCGGGTGACGGACACCGGGAGTAGATGATACCCCCTTTTTAGGTTTGGCACGGGGCGCGAAGGAGGCTGGAAGACGCCTTACCCGGGAGAAGGACGCCAAGTTCTTCATCGAGTGGGATAGAGCAAACAACACAGCGGGACACACGGAGTTACCCAGGTTCAGGCCGCCCGGAGGCTAAAAGCCCTACTCCTGCATGTCTGGATTGAGAGGTTCATCACGGTGTGGTGTACAAGGGTGTTCTAGGGTGAACCCGGCAGAGTTTCGGCCGGAGGTAGACGAAGAGCAGATCCTGCCCTGGGGAGATCACCTCTCTCTCTACCTTCTGAACCCTAGTCTAGTCTTGCCTGAGCTCTAGCTTGCTTCTCTTTCGTCTTGTCCCGTCCTCTCTTCGGTGCCATGGTCCTCCTTTTATAGGCTAAGGGGATCCGACATGGGCATGCGAGAGGCATGAGGGGTCTTGGCGGGAAAACCCCTCGGCGGTCCTTGGAGGAGACGTGGCACTCTATCCTCCAAGCATTTCTAGGAGGGCGGCGTGGTCGTCCGCCCTTGGAAAAGGTGGGACGGACAAAGCCTGTCCACCCCACCAACTGCGCTCGTGGCAACGTCACCAGGGTGCGGCCTTCATCTTTGCGCCTAAGTCTTCCACCAACTTCCGGCGAGCTGGCGATCTTATCCTCTTGGAGGTACGGATGGGTACCCGGGGGCGCGCCTGGCCTCCTGCCGGGAGCACGGACCTGCGGGTATCTCGCCTGGTTCTCCGGGCGAGGGGGTGACCCGGAAGGTCACCTGGTGCTTAGGCGCAGAGACTTGATGTCGAACTTGTCGGATGTCCTTGAGGCAGATGGGCTAACCCATCTGTTGTACTTGACTCCTTGCCTTGTCCATCTTCTTGGTGGGCCCCAGTGGAGGACCCACTTTGGCAACATCAGGGGAACCCCATGTTCCACTGCTGTGACAGTAGCCCCCGGGCCTGCTTCAGCTGCTGCCGGGGCTATGGCCAAAGAGTTGGCCAAAGTGGGTACCCGGCGCCTTGCCTGCTTTGCCTGAGGCTCGCCAGGGCAAAGTAGAGACGAGCCCCCGAGTTTCTCTTGGACTTGGTCGTGGTGAACGTTGCGGTTCGCACGGATGGCCAACGTCTATATTGAATCCAACGGGAGGGAGCGCTTGAAGCGGAACGCCCTCTCGACCCCCGCGTCAGTCGGAGTAATGGGGCCGCGACGTGACGCGTGGGAAGCCTTATGAGTCACGCCTCGCAGTGCTGCGGTAGTTGTTCCCCAAATCTTCCTAAATCCCCAAGTCGCCACCTCCATTCCCATCTCCTTCTTCCAGCTTCGAGCCGCCGCCTCTGCCGTCTGCCGCTGCAGCTTTCCTTCTGCTTTAATGGCGCGACTGAAGATTGCGGCTCGGAAGAAGTGGGTCAGCAGGTCCTCACTCTTGAGGCAGGAGCTATCTCCCAGATCTGTAAGGGCGCGGCAGAGGTCGGAGCGCAGCGCCGAGCGGGCTGAGCTTCGCAGGCAGCAAGCCTTGTCCCCGAGCGATTATGCTGACAGTGCCGAGATGAAGCGGAAAGCCAGGCACCTCAGAGTGATGGAGTTCGACGAGGCGCCTAGAGCTCCGCCCGAGTGCCGATGAAGGTTTTCCCACCTTCGGAGACCAGGGCGCCTGGGCAGATCCCAATCTTTGATGGCTTCATGCTGATGGGACTCGTTCCTCCCTTCTCGGATTTCTTTCTGGAGATCTTGCGTGCGTATGGGTTAAAGCTTTTGCATCTAACCCCGGGCGCGATCTTGGATTTGACGGTTTTCGCCCATGCTTGCGAAGCATTCGTCAGGGTGATGTCATCCGTGGCTCTGTTCCGCCACTTCTTCTAACCCCGCATTGGGAAGGATGGCTGGATGGGGGGCGGTGTCACCTTCTGCTTTCGCCAGAAGGTCAAGCAGAACTACCCCTACTTGCCAATTAAGTCCAAGTGGGATGACTGGAGGCAACGCTGGTTCTTGGTCGAGGTGCTAGAAGCTCTGTCACTCCTGGAGGAACCGACGGAACATCCGGTGAGTTTGGAGACCTGGAACTGCGTCAGCCTCCAGGATGACGATCTTTCGGCCGCGGTAGAGCGCTTCAAGCTCCTTCGTGATAAAGGGGTTTCCGGAGCTGCCATTGTTGCCCACTTCCTTCGCAGTCGCCTGGCGCCTCTGCAGAAGCGGCCGCACCCAGCTTGGGACTTCCAGGGTCCCCTGGCCCCATCTCGCCTGAGGAGTTCTGACATGGATCGCGCCCTCCTCCGGGACAACATGACCGGGATGTTTACCCGGGATGCCAAATACGAGCTGCCGGCAGGATTCCGGCCCCTGTGCGACGACCCGGAGAAGGCAAAGATTCTGAAGTTGATGCTGACTTGCAATGCCCTCGGAATTGTGGGCTGCCCTGACCATGGGCCCAAACCAGCTAGGACGTCAACCCGGAAGGCCAAGGCTCCCTCCAGTTCAGACGAGGAAGGAGAACTCTGTATGTTTGAAGAGGAGAGCGAAGAGGAGGATTCCGAAGAGGAATCCGCTGGCTCTGACGATGAAGACGGCGGCGATGGCAACGAGGCTGCCACTAGTGATGACGACGGCAACGAGTGATGAGGCCAACGGTGAAGATGGAGATGGCGATGAAGATGACATCGGCTGTGAGGACGCGGAAGAGAAGAATCTGTCGTGTCTCGTTGCACGGACACCGAGAGTATAGGATACCCCCTTTTAGGTTCGGCACGGGGCGTGAAGGAGGCTGAGAATCGTCGTCTTGGGCGGAGTCTAGATCAAGCTCTCCTCTCCACGATCAAAGCATGCAACCAAAGGGACACAAGGAGCTACCCAGATTCAGGCCACCCGGAGGCTAAAAGCCCTACTCCTGCATGTCTGGATTGATGAGTTCTTCATAGTGTGGCTTACAATGGAACCTCCCGGACAAGGTACCGGAAGGGTTTTGGCTCGAGGTAGAAGAAGGACGGATCCTGACCCGGATGAGATCACCTTCCTCTCTACCTCTGCAGCCCTAGTCTAGTCTTGCTCTGGTTCTAGCTTGTGTTCGTCCTTGGTTCGACCTCCCCCTCCACCGTGCCTTGGTCCTCCTTTTATAGGCTAAGGGGTTGCCACAGGGTCACGTGAGGGGCATGAGGGACCTTCGGGGTGAAGGACCCTCCTCATCTAGTTTAGGGGAGACGTGGCCTCTCCTCAGCCTAGCATCTCCTGGGTTAGGTGGGAGCGTCCGCCTTGGGGTGGACAGGAGCTGACACCACCACGGGACGTGCTTCCCGCCCGCGCTGCCTTCGCCTTGCTTCCAAGTCTTCCGTGGTGAGGTGGAGTGCTTATCCACAGGACGCAGGAAGTACCCGAGAGGGAGCCTGGCCTCCTACCGGGAACTCGGGCTCTCGGGTCCTTCTTGCTTGGTTCGGGGACCCGGAAGGTCCCCAGGACCGGAGCCCTTAGTCGTCGTAGGCCATGTGTGTCTTGACGGTGAACCCGCCAGCTTGACTTGAGTCTTGGTCTTGTCCATCTTCATCTTGGGCCCACATGGGGTGGACCCACTTTGGCAGTACTAGGGGAACCCCATGTTCCACTTTTGCGACAGTAGCCCCCGGGCATGGTCCCGGCGGCTCTTGCTCCAGCTGCCGGGGCCATGGCCTAAAGATAGGTCAAAGTGGGTCCCGGGCACCTGGTCTTCTCAGCTCGCTTCACTGATGGCCTTGAAGGTCTTGGAGTTACTCCGCTCGGGGGAATAACTGCGGGGCCCCTCGATTCCCACTAACGGAAGAACCGAGGAGACGCTTGGCAGAGGCACTGCCGTGGCTATAAAAGCGAGGCGCACCCTGGCCTTTTCGGTCATCTTCTTCCTTGGTCCAACTCCAGGCCTCCCACAAGCTGCCAGCGCCAATGGCGAGAGCGAAGAGAGGAGTTGGGCGCCCTCGTACTTCTTCAGCTGCTGCGGAGAGTGGCCCCTCCACTCGTGGTCGAGCTGTTCCGCGAGGTCGTGGGATTCGCGGTCGCGCGGCCGTGGAGGCCGCGGCACCGCTGCCCCTCTTCCTAGGAGCATGGTTCATACCAGCTTCGCGCCGTTCGAGTTCGCCATGGATCTGAACCGCAGGCCTCGCAGCCGGCTTCTCCTGCCGGATTCCTTCGCGATGGCGACGGAGGACATCGGACCCTCCGGCTTCTGGCTGCAGGTGGAAGGCTGCCCCAATGGCCCCTCCTGGGCCATGGCGGAGCGCACCACTGAAGGCGCCATGCTTCTGGGTCCGGGGTGGAAGTCGTTCTCCCGTGCCCGCCGCCTGTCCAGGGGGCAGTGCTTGGTGTTCCGGTACGACGGAGATGCTACGCTCTCCGTGAAGATCTTCGGTGTCGATGGCGGACGCGTGGAGTGCTGCATGGAGAGCAGCAGCGGCAGCTCGAGCTCCTACGACGAGGATGAAGATGAGGAAAACTCATCTGACATCAAGGTCGAGGGGAGCTCGTCTTCCTGAAGGCGAGGAGCTTCGGACGGGCGCCATGGAGATCTCGTTGACCTCCTCCTTGGCGGCCTTGACGTCGTATTTCTGGAAGTAGCGTCTTCCATTGTACGGCGGTGCTCCTTGTTCGGCGGGAGCCAACCTTTTTGTTGTAAAAAAGATCGTCCCCTTGTAGTCCTTGTAAATGAAGAAGATCTTGTTTTCCTCCTTGTCTTCGTGTCGCGTCCGTGTGAATGAGAACGAGTTTTTTGCAAAACGCGCTCCCATTACTGCAGCAGCCGTAGCGTCAAGGGGTAGGTGGAGCAGGGAGGCCTATAAAAGACCATCCAGACTCCACCCCTTCGCCACATCTTCTCGCCTTGCTCCGCTCTCTTCTTCCTTTGCCTCCCCTCGTCCCGCAGAACAATGTCCGGCGAAGCAGAGAGGGCCTTGTCCGATGTGTCGACGACGGAGTCCGTCTTTCGAGGAGCGGCGGAGGCACCCAGCGAAGCTGGAGCCCGAGCCACTGACGGCGAGGTTGCGTCCCGTCCTTCTGCTGCCCAGAATGTTGCTCGCCTGGCGGCCGTCTCTGGTCCTGTTGCCCAAGAAGAGGCAAGGATTAGGGCAGTAAGGAGGACGCACCTGTGGTCCATCCTGAAGGAAAGGACTGCCGGTATCCGGAGCTGTCCTTGGTTGTGGCTGAACTCGAGGCCATTGAGCAGGTTCACTGCTTGCTCTTCTCCATGATTCCGCCTTTTCTTCTTGGATGACCTTGATCTTGATCTGGACTTTTGCAGGCCGAGAGTCAGTCCGTAGGCGAACTGGCGGACGGAATCTTCCGTCTCTTTGGCCCTGGAGCGCCCTGGTCGGCAGAAGGGGGTCGAGCTCTTCGACGCGCCTGACAAGATTCTGCACGCGTGTCATCTTTTCACCCAGGCGTCCCCGGAGAAAGAGTGCACCCGGCAGGCAATAAAACAGAAGACAGAGCTGCACAGCCAGGAGCCCTGAGCTGGCCTTAGTAGCATAGGCTAGATATGTATCCAGGAAAAGCTTCGACTGAATGTAATCCAGAATTGTAAACTCAGAATGTAAGTTCAGATGAATGCAATCCTAGGGCTCAACTCCCGGGGTCATTTCCCAAACCTCCCTTTGCACTAACGCGCCGTCAAGTTTTCTGAGGAGATCTCTTAGGTGACAAGTGCTCTGACCGCCCGCACCGGTAGCAGCACCCCTAAGAGCACTATGCCTTCCGGGAGTCCACTCCACAGCCACGGGTACTAGGCCAGAAGGGAAATCTGACCGTTCGCCGGGGAGGACGCATTACCCCCGCAAAGGTTCTCATCAACTGTCAAGCATGCGCAGGTTGGTGGTATATTGACTCCGAGCGAGATATTATGCCTAGAATGCCAGATGCACATGCAAAGACTTAGCTGGTTTTTGCCGTGCCTTGATCTACTCTGTCCTTCCCGGGTATCCAGCTCCTGAGCCGCTCTTCAGCATCCATTCCTGTCCCGGGAGAGGCGCTACACACAACACACTTTCAGTAGGAAAAGAATGGACCCTCCCTTACATGTCGTGAAAGTGTTTCATCCGGAGCAACCCGCAAGCAAAGTTGAATGTGCATTTCTGTGTTTAGGTTCTTTAAAACACAGCACTGCCCGTTCCACTTCTTACCGCGGCAGTACGGCACGATCAGGTGGCAGCGCCTACTGATAGGCTGCTCGCGCTCGACCTGTCAGCCACCGGCACCATGTCAGCCCCCTGCTTGGGGGTTGTTACGGATAACACACTTCACGACAACAAGAGAGGCTCACGGAATTGAAAAACTTATCTTTTATTCCTTGGCGACGATTCTTACACCCTTATACAGAACACTAGCCCCTTGGGCGTGCTTAGTTGACTCGAACTATCTGCGATTCATGTTCGTATTCAGGGGTAGAATTTCCGGAGATTCTCGATGTTCCAGGCGTTGCCCTCCGGCCTGCCTTTCTCGTCCTCCAGATAAACAGCTCCGGGTCTCAGGGTATGCGTCACCCGATAAGGTCCTTCCCACTTGGAGGACAGCTTGTTCATGTTATCAAGCTTCTGCTTCTTGCGGAGAACCAGGTCTCCGGGTTCCAGTACCCGTGAACGGATATGGCGATCATGATAGCGGCGGAGCCCTTGCTGGTATCGAGCAGATCGTAAGGAAGCTCGGCACCGCACCTCTTCCAGGAAGTTGATGTCATCAATCCTCCTCTCAGCTTGTGCGTCTTCATCATAGGCAAGTACCCGGGGGGATCCATGCCTGAGCTCTGTTGGCAAGACGGCTTCTGCTCCATAGACAAGGAAGAATGGTGTTTCTTGAGTGGCTCTGCTTGGTGTGGTTCTGAGGGACCACAAGACACTTGGTAGATGCTCAATCCAGTTCTTGCCCTTGTCTTCTAACTTGTCAAAGGCTTGGTCTTCAAACCCTTTAGGACCTCCGCATTGGCTCGCTCTACTTGCCCATTGCACCTTGGGTAGGACACCGAGGCAAAACACACCTTGATTCCCAGCTCTTCACAGAAGTTGAGGAAGGATCGGCTTGTGAACTGAGAGCCATTGTCCGTTATGATTCTGTTGGGTACTCCGAAGCGGTACACGATCCCTTCAATGAACTTGATGGCTGCTTGAGCTGTCTGTCTTGGTACTGGCATCACTTCCACCCACTTTGTGAACTTGTCGATGGCCACGAAAAGGTATTCATGGCCCCCGACAGACTTCGGTATCTTTCCCACGATGTCCAGCCCCCAGACCGCGAACGGCCAGGAGATTGGAATTGGCTGCAGAGCTTGCGCCGGCTGATGTATGTTCTTCGCATAGTATTGGCAGGCTTCACAGGTCTTGACTAGCTGCTCCGCATCACTGAGGACTGTTGGCCAGTAGAACCCGTGACGAAAAACTTTACCCGCCAGTGATCTTGATGCCACATGACTTGAACATGTGCCTTCGTGGATGTCCCGTAGCAGTACTTGGCCTTGTTCTTGAGGGATGCAGCGGAGCTTGACTCCGTTGTCCCGTCGCCGGTAGAGCTCGCCGTCGATCATGACGTAGAGCTTGGCTTGACGAGCCACCCGCTCGGCGTCGTGATCGTCCTCCGGGAGGGCGTGCTCCATGATGTACTTGACGATGTCCCGGGCCCAGGGTGGGTGGGCTCCTTCCACCGGTAGCACCATCCGACGGAAAGAAAGCATAGCTTCCTCCGCTGGAGGGGCTGCCGGGTCTTGAGCTTCTGGGCTGGCTACCCGTGTTGTCGAGGTAGAAGGGTCGCCAGCCCCCGGCGCAGATCTTGTCGCGAGCCTCTCGGGGGATCGAAGGTCGCCTGAGGACCTCGATGTAGATCCCGGGAGGCACTGGTTCTTGCTTGGACGCCACCTGCGATAGCTCATCCGCGGCCGTGTTTTCTCCCCGTGGGACGTACACAGCCCGGAAGTTGTCGAAGCGCCGCTGCAGCTTCCAGACCTCTTCAACGTATGGTGCCATCTGAGGGCACGCGTACTCCTTGTTCACTTGTTTGATGACTAGCTGAGAGTCACCCTTGACGACGATCTTGTTGATGCCGAGGCCGATGGCAGCACGAAGTCCTGCGAGCAGGCCCTCGTACTCCGCCGTGTTGTTGGAGATGTTCCCTTGGTAGTGCATCTGGACGACGTACTTCAGCCGGTCCCCGGTTGGTGAGGTTAGGACAACCCCAGCACCTTTCCCCTTGGTGCTAGGATCTTCCTTCCCGGGGAGGCAGGTTTCCTCTTCCGGGTCGTCGAACGCCGTCTCGGTCCACTCGGCGTGAAATCCGCCAGCGCCTGACTCTTGATGTTGTCTGTGTGCTCGAACTGGAGACCGAAACCTTGAAGCTCCATGGCCCACCATGATATGCGACCAGTGGCAAGTGGGTTCTCCAGGGGGCTTCTTAGGTTGTACTTGGATGGCTTTGGAAGTATGGCCTCATCTTGCGGGAGGCAATGAGGATTGCCAGCAGCAGCTTCTGCATCATGGGGTACCGCTCCCGGGCGTCGCGCAGCACTGCGCTGACGAAGTAGACCGGGTGCTGCACCTTGCGGGTCGCCGAGTCCTGAGAGGGCTCGGCGATGTCTTGGGGTGGGGACGATGTAGCCCCCGGCGAAGTCACGTCGGAAGGAGATTCTCCATCCCCGACGGGATCCACATCGCCTGGTGAAGTCGCAGTGACGCCAGGATCATGAGACCCCTGGTCACCCGGCAGCCTTTTCTTGCACGGTTGCCCCGGAAGAGAGTTCCCGGGTCGCTTGCCCTTGATCTTGCTTGACTTCTTCGGAGGAGCGTCACGCTCTACCACGAGCACAATGCTGATCACCGGGTTGGTGGCAGCAATGTACAGTAGTAGGGGCCCCTTTTCTTCTGGTGCCACGAGGATTGGTGGCGAGGCGAGGTAGCGCTTGAGGGACTGCAGGGCTTCCTCGGCCTCGGAGGTCCACTCCACGGGGCCTGACTTCTTGAGCAGCCTGAAGAACGGTAAGGCCCGCTCCCCAAGCCTTGAGATGAAGCGCCCGAGTGCAGTGATGCACCCGTTGAGGCGCTGTACGTCCTTGACCCGCCGGGGCACCTCCATGCGCTCGATTGCCTTGATCTTGTCCGGATTCGCCTCGATCCCTCGGTGAGAGACCAGGAAACCCAGCAGCTTGCCGGAGGGGACCCCGAACACGCACTTGTCGGGGTTGAGCTTGAAGTTGACCCGGCGGAGGTTCTCGAAGGTCTCGTGCAGGTCTTGTATGAGGGAGTCCTTGTACCGGGTCTTGACCACGATGTCGTCGATGTACGCTTCGACGTTGCGGCCCAGCTGCGACCCAAGGCATGCTTGCATTGCGCGCTGGAAGGTAGCGCCGGCATTTCGGGGGCCAAAAGGCATCCGGGTGTAGCAGTGGCAGCCCTTGGGAGTGATGAAGGCCGTCTTCTCTTGGTCCTCGAGTGACATCATGATCTGGTGGTACCCGGAAAAGGCATCCAAGAAACACAGCAGCTCGCACCCGGCCGTGGAGTCCACGATCATGTCGATCCGCGGTAGGGGGAAAGGGTCCTTGGGACAGGCCTTATTCAGGTCTGTGAAGTCGATGCAGAGTCTCCACTTGAAGGTCATGGGTTTCGGTACCACCACGGGGTTGGCCACCCAGCTTGGGTGGGGAACCGACCGGATGACACCAGCTTCTATCAACTTGTCCACCTCGGCGATGATGAATTCCAGCTTTTCTTTGCTCTGGTTCCGGAGAACCTGCTTCACGGGGCGAGCCCCCGGATTGACCGCCAATTTGTGCTCGATCACCTCCCTTGGTACGCCGGGTAAACCTGACGCCTCCCACGCGAAGACGTCAGAGTTTTCCCGAAGGAAGGCGACGAGCGCACTTTCCTATTTGTCGGTGAGGTGGGCGCCGATGGTGATGGAGCGAACTCCGTCACTGGTTAGCGCCACCTTCTTGGTCAGCTGCAGATTGCCATGGAATGGCACCTTCTTGGGTGGAGCAGATGCGGAGCCCCCGGGTGCCCTTCGCCCCCGGGGAGAGCCCCATCGTCATCCTCCTGTACACCTTGAGGGATGTCCGCCGTGGTTGCCACCGTCTGGTTCAGCTGGCGAACGCAGTAGATAGCATCGTCGATGTCGGCCCTGACCTTGATCACGCCCCACGGCGCTGGAATCTTCAGTATGTTGTAGGCGAAGTGGGAGACGGCCATGAACTTGGCCAGAGCAGGTCTGCCAAGTATGCCGTTGTACGGTAGCGGAGTGTCGGCGATGTTGAAGACGATTTCTTCGGTGCGGAAGTTCTTGGAGTCGCCGAAGGTGACCGGAAGGGTGATTTTCCCGAGGGGTCGAGTAACACTTCCGTTCACGCCTTGGAACACCCCAGTGTCTTGTAGGCGAGACAGGGGGATTTGAAGGATAGCCAGGACCTTCGCTGTTAGCAGGTTGAGGCTGGAGCCTCCGTCGACCAGCATCTTGGTGACCTTGTAGTTGTGGATGACGGGCGACACGTTCAGTGGCAGGGTCCCGACCCCGGCAGTGTTTGCCGGGTGGTCTTCTGGGTCGAACGTGATGACTTGGCTAGACCAGTCCAGGGGCTTGGACGGAGCAGAAGCAACCGCGTTCAGCTCATAGACAAGTCTCTTGCAGGCGCCGTTGGAGGGAGGCAGAGAAGACCCTCCGTGGATGCACCCGACAACTCCCGTGACTTCTTGATACTTGCCGCCGTTGCCTCCTTGGGGAGCCGGAGCTTCCCTGTTGCCGACGTGGGCGGCCTCCGGAGTGTTGTACCCACGACCACCTTGACCGCCGCGTCCTCCTCCGCGGCCCCCGCTGTCGGGGGAATACTTTCTGGATTAACCCGCGGCCCAGTGCGATTTAACTTACTCGCACGGACAAAGGCTCACTTGGGAGCAAGCCCAATATTGAACCGCCATAAGGGTAAAGTTCTAGAAGACATATCCCGGAGGACGTGAGGACCAAGTAGTCTCCGAGTAGGCCTCTGTGGACGTATTCCTTATGGGGGAAGTTTCCTTTTGTAACCTAGCGAGCCTCTGTGTATATAAAGAGGACTCGCAGGACTTAGAGCGGGTCAAGCTATCAAGCCCTAAACCCTAGCTCATACGGCGAGTACCAGATCGGATCGCCCCCATTGTAACACCTCGATTATCATATCAATACCAATCTAGGGTAGGCAGGAAGTAGGTCTTTTACCTCACATTGAGAGGGCCGAACCTGGGTAAATCTGTGTTGGTCTTTGTTCCTGCGATCCCAAGCTCGGAGATGCTTGACTCGCGTAATCCCACACCTACGAAGTCATCTATAACACCTGACGTGACAAACCCACGACAGTTGGCGCCCACTGTGGGGCCTGCGATCAAGAGCGTCACGTTCTGCGCAGGGTCCATGAAGGGAGCTGAAGATCTTGTTGTTGGCCGTATCATCACGGTAAATGGCACACCCCTCATCGACGATTCAAGCTGGGGACCGGAAGCAGATTACTTGGAGACCGGCCATGCGACCTTCATGCGACAGGTGATGGACGGCCAGCGGACCATACCAAGGCACAATGCCACTATTACAAGAAGTGGAAAGAAGAGAGCCAACACAACGGGGGGAATTCCCATGAAGGAAACCCTAGTGCGGCTCATAACACAAATATTGGGCAGCACGGCGCGAGTAACCCCAGGCAGATGGGGCAGTATCACACAATAGTTATCGATACCTCCAAAAGGGAAGAGAAGTTGAGCCGCAGAAGTCAGCAGGTGAACGCCGTGATACCAGCAACACCCAATTGGTTAAGGTGGTCGGAATACGCTGTAACCTGGAGTCGCGACGACCACCCGCCACAAGTACGGGAACCTGGCAAGTTGGCGCTGGTTGTGGCACCGTACGTTGCAGGATACAAGCTGACCAAAGTGCTTATGGATGGAGGAAGCAGCATTAATATCTTGTACTACGATACGTTCCAGCGTCTAGGACTCAAGGATTCCAGCCTGCAGCCCACGTCAACAGTATTTCACGGCATTGTCCCAGGAAGGTCCGCACGGCCAGTGGGGAAAATAACCCTAGGGGTAACTTTTGGAACAGAAGAGAACTTTAGAACGAATTCCTAAGCTTCGAAGTGGTAAAATTCCAAAGCCCATATCACGCCTTGTTTGGAAGAACGGCCTTTGCTAAGTTTATGGCCAGGCCATGCTACGTGTACCTACAGTTGAAGATACCAGGACCAAAAGGGGTCATCACAGTGTACGGAGATAGAGAAAAAGCGATAGAATGTGAAAAGGAGATGCGGCCTTCGCAGAATCCGCCTGTGCCGCGGAAGAGCTAAAAGGTTATAAGTCGCAGGTGGACCCAAACGACATGAGTGTGGTTACCACGCCATCTGCCGAGCCACCAATGAAATTCAAAGCGGCCCAGGACACTAAGCAGATAAATCTTGTTCCTGGCGACTCATCCAAGCAAACCAGCATTGGAGCACACATGGAAGAAGAGCAGGAGAAGGCCCTCGTCGCTTTTCTCCAGGAAAATAAGGACATCTTCGCATGGAAGCCGTCAGATATGCCAGGGGTACCAAGAGAATTAGCAGAACATAGCCTCAAAGTGAACCCTGCGGCTAAACCAGTGAAGCAGCCACTACGGCGTTTCATGATGATAGGAGAAAGGCAATAGGAGAGGAAATAGCTCGCTTGCTGGCTGCAGGATTCATCACGAGGTATACCATCCGGAATGGGTGGCAAACCAGTATTGGTTATGAAAAAGAACGGTACGTGGCGAATGTGCGTTGATTACACCAGTCTTAACAAAGCTTGTCCAAAGGATCCATTTGCTTTGCCGCGAATCGACCAAGTAATTGATTCAACTGCTGGGTGCGAGCTGTTATGCTTTTTGGACGCCTATTCAGGCTACCATCAAATCAAGATGAAGAGGGAGGACCAAGAAAAGACGTCCTTCATCACACCCTTCGGAGCTTTTTGTTATGTCAGCATGCCCTTTGGGTTGAAGAACGCAGGTGCGACTTACCAAAGATGCATTCAGAATTGCCTACATGAGCAAATAGGTCGCAACGTTCACGCCTACGTGGATGATATTGTGATTAAGTCGCAAGTTAGCCAGGATCTTATTGGTGATCTGGCAGAGACATTCACAAATCTCAGAAAATACAACATGAAGCTCAACCCCACAAAGTGCGTCTTTGGAGTACCAGCAGGAAAGCTATTGGGATTCATAGTATCAGAAAGAGGCATTGAGGCCAATCCTGACAAGATAAAGGCCGTGATGGATCTCCAAAAGCCAGAAAAGATAAAAGATGTGCAGCGACTTACTGGTTGCGTAGCAGCTTTGAGTCGCTTTATATCAAGATTGGGAGAGAAAGCACTACCTTTGTACAGACTGTTGAAAAAATCAGACACCTTCGTTTGGGACGCAGAGGCCGACGAAGCTCTGACAGCCTTGAAACATCAATTGACAAATGCTCCAGTTCTGGCGGCTCCAAAGATAAAGAGCCAATGCTACTATACATAGCGGCAAATTCCCGCGCTGTGAGCGCTGTCATGGTTGTGGAGAGACAAGAAACAGGAAAGGAATACCCTGTCCAGAGACCAGTATACTACGTGAGCGAAGTCCTCACAGCTTCCAAACAGCGTTACCCACAGTGGCAGAAGTTGGTGTTTGGAGTGTTCATGGCGAGTCGCAAGCTGAAGCACTACTTCCAAGAGCATCCAATAACTGTGGTTAGTTCAGCACCATTGGCAGATATCATTCGTAATCGAGAAGCTACTGGAAGAGTCGCTAAGTGGGCGATCGAGTTGGGACCACATCACATCAGCTACGAGCCGCGCACATCAATTAAGTCGCAAGCCCTTGCAGATTTTATTAACGATTGGACAGAAATCCAAGTTGCTCCTAGCATGGCAGAAACCAAATACTGGACCATGCATTTTGATGGGTCAAGACAGTTGCAAGGCTCGGGGGCTGGAGTTGTTGAACATCTCCCAAGGGAGACAAGCTGCGGTATGTGTTACAGATACACTTCAACTGCACAAATAACGTGGCGGAGTACGAGGCACTGCTTCATGGTCTACGTATAGCAAAGGAGATGAACATCAGTCGCATACGCTGTTTTGGCGATTCAGACTTGGTGGCACAGCAGGTCTCCGGAACGTGGGACAGCAAGGATGCGAACATGGCTGCATATAGAGAGAGGTGGACAGAATTGCTGGACATTTCACTGGATACCAAGTTGAACATATTGATCGGAGACAAAATGAAGCTGCGATGCCCTGTCTCGGCTTGGATCCAACAGACAGTCAGTCCCACCCAATGTTTTCCTGGATGAACTGCACAATCCATCAGTCAAACCTCCAGCAGAGATTGACATTGCAGAGCCAGAGGATGATTCAACTTTAGTCGCAGCCCTGCATGAACAGCCAGGATGGACAGAGCCATACATGGCATATTTAAGTCGCGGAGTGCTGCCGGACGATGAATTGAGGCGCGCAAAATCATACGACGATCAAAGGCCTATACAATCATCAACAATGAATTATACAAGCGCAGCGTGTCAGGAGCATTCCAAAGATGTGTCTCACCAGAAGAGGGACGAAAAATCTTGCACGAAATTCATTCAGGCGATTGTGGCCATCATGCTTCGTCAAGATCTTTGGTGGCAAAGGCGTTCCGACATGGATTCTTCTGGTTAACAGCATTAGCAGATGCAGAGCAAATTGTCAGAGTGTGCGATGGATGTCAAAGATACGCTAGGCAAGATCATATGCCAGCCAAGCACTTCGCACAATACCCATCACATGGCCTTTTGCCGTATGGGGTTTTGACATGGTAGGGCCTTCAGACGGTCTTCAAACGGAAAAACTCACCTCTAGTCATGGTGGACAAATTCACAAAGTGGATAGAAGCAGAACCTGTGGGAGATTGCGAGGCTGAAACAGCAGTCAAGTTCTTGAAGAAGGTCATATTCCGCTTCGGTTACCCCCATAGTATCATTACAGACAATGGGAGCAACACCTCTGAAGGGGCTACACAGATATTTTGCGCAGACAATGGGATAAGATTGGACCTCACGTCAGTAGCACACCCGCAGAGCAATGGACAAGCTGAGCGAGCTAACCAGGAAATTCTCCATGGAATTAAGCCGCGCCTTATTGAAAAGGTCGAAGCATCTCCAGGATGTTGGGTGGAAGAACTGCCAGCAGTACTGTGGAGCTTAAGAACAACCCCTAACAGATCCACAGGATTTACACCATATTTCATGGTCTATGGAGCAGAAGCAGTCATGCCCAGCGATATCATACATGATTCACCAAGAGTTGCGGCTTACATCGAGACAGATAATGAGATAGCTCGGCAAGACTCGGTGGACACATTAGAAGAGGTTAGAGACTTGGCAGCATCAAGGTCAGCAGTATATCAACAAGACTTGCGACGCTATCATGCCAGACGCATCAAAACCCGCACCTTTCAAGAAGGCGACCTAGTACTGCGACTTAAACAAGATCACAAGGGAATGCATAAGCTGTCCTCTCCATGGGAAGGACCCTACATCATCAGCAAGAAGCTAAACAATGGGTCGTACTACCTGCTGGATGTAAGGGAAGAAAGCAGCGAACGCCATGATTTCGAGGATCGTCTCGAGGCACCTCGCCCTTGGAACGTCGCACACCTGCGACCGTACTATACATAAGAAAAGGCTAATCAGAGCCAAGCATCATCCTTTCCAGCTTTATAGCTGAGTATCATCACAGCCACTCAGGGCTAGAACTTCAACTTTGGTCGCCACCTAGGCGCGACCTATGCAACATCTGATCGCCACCCAGGCGCGATCGACCCTTGTATCAGAAACCGGCTGCCACCTAGGCGCGGCCGTAAACTTTGTATCATCTCTGGTCGCCACCTAGGCGCGACCGACCCCATGTATCACCATGGATCGCCACCTACGCGCGATCCAACCCTATGTATAACACTCGGTTGCCACCTAGGCGCGACCTTATGTGTCATCATAATCAAAGCTTATCATAGCTTAGCCTATCATGGCAATATCATTATGTTTCTTGGGGTCTTTGTTACCCTGAAACAGCCGATTTATTGGCAATTATCAAATTTACCTTAAGTTGGATTGCTACTCGCATTATGTGGCCAAAGTACTGGGGTGTGGCGTCAATCGAGCTTGATTGCCTATCATGGCCGCTCTCGACCCTGAACACACATGTTCCTAGGAAATACTGAGTCGCGCGAGTGCCCACTTAAGGATTCAGATGGCCTAACTAGAGGTCGATGTACTGCTTATAGTACGGCAACACCAATTACAATTACTTGTATCTTAACAATTGTTTTATTCATGATATCAAGTTACAGGTGATGACCTTCAGAGTTCTCTGAGAAGAATTGAGATGATTACCACATACATCCTCTCAATCCTTGGGGGCTACATCATATTATCATCAAAAATTTGAAGATAGGTCGTCATCAAGTTCTGAAGCTATCAGGATACTCTAACAAAGAAGCTCACGAAGTCAGATGATCTTCCAGGTGCGAGTCAAGGCCAAACTTGCACAATTATAAGTCGCGAAACAAGGAAAAGCGCGGCCTAAGCATTCAAGATCAAGAAATACTATGAAGTTCAGGCCACGCTTGGGGGCTAATGTCGGGGGAATACTTTCTGGATTAACCCGCGGCCCAGTGCGACTTAACTTACTCGCACGGACAAAGGCCCACTTGGGAGCAAGCCCAATATTGAACCGCCATAAGGGAAAGATCTAGAAGACATATCCCGGAGGACGTGAAGACCAAGTAGTCTCCGAGTAGGCCTCTGTGGATGTATTCCTTATGGGGAAGTTTCCTTTTGTAACCTAGCGAGCCTCTGTGTATATAAAGAGGACTCGCAGGACTTAGAGCGGGTCAAGCTATCAAGCCCTAAACCCTAGCTCATACGGCGAGTACCAGATCGGATCGCCTCCATTGTAACACCTCGATTATCATATCAATACCAATCTAGGGTAGGCAGGAAGTAGGTCTTTTACCTCACATTGAGGGGGCCGAACCTGGGTAAATCTGTGTTGATCTTTGTTCCTGCGATCCCAAGCTCGGAGATGCTTGACTCGCGTAATCCCACACCTACGAAGTCATCTATGACACCTGACGTGACAAACCCATGACACCCGCGGCCACCGCCTCGGTACCATCCACGGCTGCCTCCGCCTTGGCGCGCCGTGGGACAGTCATGAGCGATGTGCCCGGCAGTGCCGCAGTTGTAGCAACCGTCTTGATTGACCCCATCAGCTCGGCGTTGCTCCCGGACGGCGAGGTTCTTGAGCATGCGGCAGTCCTTGAGCAAGTGGTTGCCTTATGGATGGATGTGGCACCAGGGATCACCTTCACCTTCTTCCTCGGAAGTCGGCGCGGGCTTGGTCTTCTTCGGAAGAGGCTCGGTGACGAAGATCCGCTTGTCGGGTCCAGGGTCCCGCTTCTTGTTCTTAGCTGGAGCGACCTTGTCCTCGGGATCATCCTCCCCGGGGAACTTGGCTCCTTCTTTAGCTCGAGCGCACCTGTCTGCAAGCTCCCACAGCTTACGAGCAGACTCGACATGATGGATGCTCAGCTTTTCGCGCTTCTTGGGGTTGCGGACGTTGGCGTGGAAGGACTGGATCACCAACTCCTCCTTGATGCACGGGATGGTGTTCATCTTCTGGGTGAAGCGCTGGATGAACTTGCAGAGAGTTTCACCCGGCAACTGCTTGAAGTCGTGGTGATCACTGGGAGCCCCCGGGCGCTCGTACCTGCCTTGGAAAGCCCCCAGAAACTGCTCCTTCAGTGCCCGCCAGGAACGGATGGAGCACTTGGGAAGGTTGAGAAGCCAAGTCTGGGCATCTCCCTTCAGGGCCAACGGGAACCAGTTAGCCATCAAGACCTCGTCGGCCCCGGCAACCATTGCAGCAAGAGAGTAGATCTGCAGAAAGTCCCGGGAGTTCGTGGTGCCGTCGTAGCGGAGAACGTCGATCTTGAATTTCTTGGGCCAGTTGAAGTGGCGGAACTCGGGAGCGAGGGCGAGGCAGCCTTCGGCGAGGTCGATGCCCCGATCTTCCCGGCGGTGACGTTCTCGGCGACGCTCGATGCGGGTGCGCATATCCTCGTTGTGACGGCTGTTGAGCTCGTCACCCAAGATCTGGGTTGCGCGAGGTAGACGACCCGATGGAGATGGCCTCGCCGTGATCGCGGTGTAGCCGATCAGTCATTGGTGGCGCGGTGCGAGGAGGCGCCGTCTTGGCTTGACGTTCACCACGAGGCTGGCCTCGTGGATCACGTGTTTTGTCTTGTACTGCTCCGGGGTTATCGACGGTGGGAGCTTGAGTGGGTTCGACCCACGGACCACCATCGGCGAAGTCGAGGAGCCTTTCGACGCGAGTCCTCCATTCTTGGTAGACCTTGGGGTCGCCGCTGCTTGGAGGGAACTGCATCAGTGCCTTGGCAGCGACTAGAGCATCATGGCGAGCTTGCACGTCCGAAGGCGAGTGCGCGGAGGTCTTGCTCTTGGATGCTCGTGGATCCCCGCTAGGGCGACCGCCGTGGTTCCCTCCTCCAGCGGTGGGCTCCTTGCCGGTGCCGTTGTAGACGCTCTTCTCCCCTGAGCGAGGAGGAGGCATGGTGGTGCCCTTTGAGCCGCCGCTCCGCCAGGGCCGTTGTCCTTGTCGCGACCGTCCACTTCATCCGGCACCACCCTCTCCATGGGAGGCGGGGACGGAGAGGCGCTCCGCCGTGCGCCAGCAGCACGACGTTCAGCTGAAGCTTGGGTGCGCGAGGGAGAGACCGGCTTGGACGCCGCAGGTCTTCTTCCTTGGAGGCATGCTTGACGAAGAACTTGCCGATGAACTTGATGAAGATGAATCCAGCACTTACGCCCCCTACCTGGCGCGCCAGATGTCGTGTCTCGTTGCACAGACACTGGGAGTATAGGATACACCCTTTTAGGTTCGGCACGGGGCGCGAAGGAGGCCGAGAATCGTCTTCTTGGGCGGAGTCTAGATCAAGCTCTCCTCTCCACGATCAAAGCATGCAACCAAAGGGACACAAGGAGCTACCCAGGTTCAGGCCACCCGGAGGCTAAAAGCCCTACTCCTGCGTGTCTGGATTGATGAGTTCTTCATAGTGTGGCTTACAATGGAAACTCCCGGACAGGGTACCCGGAAGGGTTTTGGCCCGAGGTAGAAGAAGGACAGATCCTGACCCGGAGGAGATCACCTTCCTCTCTACCTCCGCAGCCCTAGTCTAGTCTTGCTCTGGTTCTAGCTTGTGCTCGTCCTTGCTCTATCTTGTCCTCTCTCCTCCCGTGCCTTGGTCCTCCTTTTATAGGCTAAGGGGTTGCCACAGGGTCACGTGAGGGGCATGAGGTACCTTCGGGGTGAAGGACCCTCCTCATCTGGTTTAGGGTGAGACGTGGCCTCTACTCAGCCTAGCGTCTCCTCTGGGTTAGGTGGGAGCGTCCGCCTTGGGGTGGACAGGAGCTGACACCACCACGGGACGTGCTTCCCGCCCGCGCTGCCTTCGCCTTGCTTCCCAAGTCTTCCGCGGTGAGGTGGAGTGCTTATCCACAGGAACGTAGGAAGTACCCGAGAGGGAGCCTGGCCTCCTGCCGGGGACTCGGGCTCTCGGGTCCTTCCTGGCCTTCTTGCTTGATTCGGGGACCCGGAAGGTCCCCAGGACCGGAGCCCTTAGTCGTCGTAGGCCATGCGTGTCTTGACGGTGAACCCGCCAGCTTGACTTGAGTCTTGGTCTTGTCCATCTTCATCTTGGGCCCACATGGGGTGGACCCACTTTGGCAGTACTAGGGGAACCCCATGTTGCACTGTTGCGACAGTGGTCTTTGCGTAGATGTAGCCAAACAAGGTCTCCTTCTTCAAAGATCATGGGTGCTTGTTCTTGTTCATCTTCGTAGCATGGTCTTCATTGTGCTTCTCAAGCGTGGCCCTTGTGTCTTCGTGTAGTTTCTTCATGTACGCGGCACGCTTGTCGAAGTCCATGTTGACTTGTTCACGGAGTGGAAGTGGTAGCATGTCGAGCGCGGTGTAGGGGTTGGAACCATAGACGACCTCGAAGGGTGTTCTCTTTGTTGCGCGATGTAGTGCTCGATTGTAGGCGAACTCGGCGTGTGGGATGCACTCTTCCCAATTCTTCAAGTTAGGCTTGATCAACACACGAAGGAGTGTGGATAGGCTTCGGTTCACCACTTCGGTTTGGCCATCGGTTTGAGGGTGGTATGCGGTGGAGAATAGTTGCTTGATTCCCATCTTGGCCATCAAAGTCTTCCAAAAATAGCTCACGAACTTGACGTCACGATCCGACACAATGGTCTTGGGCACTCCATGAAGACGGACGATTTCCCTGAAAAACAAAGTAGCAATGTGTGAAGCATCGTCGGTCTTGTTGCATGGTATAAAGTGTGCCATTTTAGAGAACGATCAATGACGACAAAGATGGAATCCTTGTTTGTTTTAGTGCGTGGGAGTCCTAAGACAAAATCCATAGCAATGTCGGACCATGGGTGATGTGGTAGGCAAAGGTGTGTATAAGCCATGAGAGTTTAGAGTAGACTTAGCTTTGAGACATGTTGAACATCGTCGCACCAAGCGGTTCACATCCGGTACATCCTTGGCCAATAGTAGTTTGTGGAGAGCATGGCAAAGGTCTTGTCACGTCCAAAGTGTCCCATTAAGACGCCTCCATGCGATTCCTTCAAAAGGACCAAACGAAGCGAAGACTCGGGTATACATAGTTTGTTAGCCTTAAACAAGAAACCTTTGTGCAAATAGAAATCACCAATTCCTTTGTGCTCCGAACATTGAGCGAAAATGTCTCCAAAGAAAGCATCGGTAGCATACAACTCTTTAATCTCATCCAAACCCAAGACACTAATGTCAAGACGTGTAAGTAGGTTGGCCTTGCGGGATAGAGCATCCGCGACCACATTGTCTTTACCTTTCTTGTATTTGATTACAAAGTAAAAGACTCAATGAACTCAACCCACTTAGCATGTCTTTTGTTCAAATTTGTTTGACTTTTCAAATATTTCAAGGATTCATGGTCGGAATGAATGACAAATTCCTTAGGACGAAGGTAATGTTGCCACACATCCAAAACACGAACCAAAGCAAATAACTCTTTGTCATAAATGGGGTAATTCAAGCGAGCTCCATCTAGTTTCTCACTATGGTATGCGATGGGTCTACCATTTTGCATAAGCACTCCACCAATGCCCAATCCACTTGCATCGCATTCAATCTCAAATGTCTTAGAGAAATCCGGAAGGGCAAGGAGTGGTGCTTCGGTTAATAACCGTTTGAGCTCATTGAAAGCAAAATCATGTGCATTGCCCCAAATGAAAGGTACATTCTTCTTTGTAAGTTCATGGAGGGGGCAAGCAATTGTGGAAAAATCCTTGATGAAACGGCGGTAAAATCCGGCAAAACCAAGAAAACGTCTCAACTCCTCAAGTGACATCGGAAAAGGCCAAGTCCGAATTGCTTGTATCTTTGCTTCATCGACTTCGACTCCATCCGAAGAAACAACAAAACCCAAGAAAACAAGTTTGTTGGTGGCAAAAGTGCACTTAGAAAGATTTGCATAAAGCTTTTCATTGCGAAGAACCAACAAAACTTGAGCAACATGAGAAGTGTGCTCTTCCAAAGACTTGCTATAGATAAGGATGTCGTCAAAGTATACCACAACAAATTTCCAATGAAAGGACGCAAAACATGATTCATGAGACGCATAAAAGTAGAAGGTGCATTGGAAAGACCAAATGGCATGACGAGCCACTCATAAAGACCAAGCTTAGTTTTAAATGCGGTCTTCCATTCATCACCTTCACACATTCTTATTTGGTGATATCCACTTTTAAGATCAATTTTGGAGAATATAGCGGAACCACAAAGCTCATCAAGCATATCATCAAGTCGAGGGATAGGATGGCGATACCGAACGGTTATGGCGTTGATGGGGCGACAATCCATGCAAAGGCGAAGAGTGTTGTCGTGCTTGGGTACCAAGATGACGGGCACGCGCACGGACTCAAGCTCTCGCGGATATGTCCCATGGCAAGAAGTTCTTGTATTTGCCGCTCGATCTCCTTTGTCTCTCGGGGTTGGTGCGGTAAGGAGCGCGGTTTGGTAGCGGTGCGCCGGGAACAAGGTCGATGCGGTGCTCGATTCCGCGTAGAGGAGGTAGTCCCGGTGGCACTCTTGAGGGAAGACATCTTCAAAGTCCTTCAAAAGAGACAACAAAGAAGGAGGAAGGTTTGTGAAAGTGTTAGTCATAGAAACTTCACCCTTGCATATGAGCACATAGTGTAGGGTGGATGGGTTCTCTCTCAACTCCCTCTCTCTCTTTGTGGCAAATAGTGTAAGTTTTGTGGGAACTCTCTTTGAAGTGTCACACTCATTTGGCTTGTGGCTCTCACTCACTTTATGGTGGGTCTCTCGCTCACCACTCATCTCACTAGACGAACGATCTTGTTGTGCCCTTGCAATAGTCTTGGCGTTGTCGGCGATGACTTGACTTGGTGTCATGGGACGAAGGACGAAGGTCTTGTCGTTGTTCTTGAAGCTATAGTAATTTGTCCTTCCATCATGCATAGCACCCTTGTCAAATTGCCATGGACGCCCAAGGAGTAAGTGACAAACGTCATAGGCACAACATCACAATCAACCGTATCTTCATAGGCTCCAATCTTGAAGGACACTTGCACCATGTGTTGAATCTTGACGGCTCCGGTATCACTCAACCATTGCACATGGTAAGGATGTGGGTGCTTCTTGAACTTCAAGTTGAGCTTATCACAAAGTTCTTTGCTCGCTAGGTTGTGGCAACTTCCACCATCTATGATGACCTTGATGGACTTTCCATTGATTCCCGCTCTTGTTTGGAACAAGTTGCATCTTTGGTCTTCTTCACTTGAACATTGGTGGTTAAGCTCTTGCCACAACCAAGGAAGGGTTGTTGTCGCCATCACAATATATCTCACTTTCTTCTTCTTGAGCACTTTGCATTGTGGCGACCTTGTTCAAAGCATTGTACTCATCTTCACTCATAGATTCATACTCTCCCATGTCATTGATGATCATGACCTTCTTGTTGGTGCACTCAAAAGATTTGTGCCCTTGTCCGCCGCACTTGTAGCATTGCAAGAGTCTTGTGCCGGACGAAGATCCTTGAGGCGCCTTGGAGGGGAGGTACTTTCTTGAAAGGTTGAGGCGCTTGAGGTGTCGAAGTAGAGACTCTTGGAGGACCTCGAGTGTTCGCTTGAGGAAGAGCTTGTGAAGGTGTAGGAGTTGACGAAGAAGGCTTGTTGGCGTAGAATGCCTTTGTCTTGAGGTATTTGAGCTCTTCAAGCACGTGGCGCTCGGCCTTGGAAGCTTGATGTACTAGCTCAACCAAAGAGGCATATGGTTGGAACTCCACGATCTTCTTGATTGGATAGTTGAGGCCATTCATGAAACGAGCCATGGATTGCTCTTCGTACTCGTTGACATTGGCTCTCATCATGGAGATTTCCATCTCCTTGTAGTACTCGTCAACCGACTTCAAACCTTGCTTCAACTCTTGCAACTTCTTGTATAAGTCTCTAGTGTAATGGCTTGGCACGAAGCGCTTGTACATTGTTTCTTTCATTTCAACCCAAGTGTCAATTGGTTGTTGGTGGTTAGCGACGCGAGCATCTTGTAGTTGTTCCCACCACAAGAGGGCATACTCTTCAAACTCCATCGAGGCTAAGGCAACCTTCTTGTTGTCGGAGAAGCGTTGCACGCGGAAGATCTTGTCAACCTTGAGTACCCATGAGAAGTAAGCTTCCGGATCACTTGTGCCGTAGAACTTGGGTATGTCAAAGCGGACGTTGGTCAAGTCATCACGATGGCCACCACGTGGGAATGCACGTCCACGTCTCCTTCGATTGAGTCCATCACCATTGTGTTGGCTTGACTCGTTATCACTTGACTCGGAGCGTGGTGTTGTGACGATCATGTGGAAGTCTTGACGAGGACGAGGATCATGTTGAGGAGGTAGCTCTTGTTGAGGAACGGGTTGTTCGTTATTGTTCGCATTGTCATGATTTTGATGACGTGGCCTTGGAGGATGACGGGGTGACGTCCTTGTTCACCAAAGTCATTCGCACCCGGAACGCCATTGTCATTAGCCAATGGGTCATGACGATCACGTTGTTGCGGTGGTGGTGATGGTATGCGTTCACGACGATCATCATTTTGGTGAGGTTGTTCTTGATGCGCATTGGCATTGTTCGCGTGAAGATCATGTGGTTGTTCAACGTGGAGGAGGTCGTTCATGGGCGTCGCGCCTTGGATCATGTTGACGTTCTTGTCGAGGTTCATGACGTCCATGACGTGCTTGTGTCGACCTTGAGGTGCTTCTTGTACGGCTTGAGTGTGAAGAAGCTCGTTGTCGCACAAGGTTGTTGATAGCTTCGGTCAACCGCTCCATATTTGCTTCTTGAGCATGCATGCGTCGTTGAAGTTGTTCTCTTGAGTTTGAAGACGGCGCTCGTAGCGTCCTAGGTTATCACGAAGAAAGTGTCGCATACCAACAAGCTCCGATTGTGTGACATAGCCATGATCACCGCGAACTCCACCATGGATTTCATCGTCCGAGCTTGAGCTTCCGTTTGTACTTCCCCTAAACATTTTCTCAAGATCAAGTGAGATATGTGGTAAGAAAAACCAAGACAAACTATATCCCAAGTATAATGTAGCTTGAGAGGAGAGAATCCGGTTCTAACACCCAACACACACACTTATGAGGATAGGAAGGTATGAAGTGGCAAACGAAACAAGCAAACCGCGACAAGTATATTGTCAAAGGTAGAGAAAATCCACAATGATCAAATTACCAAAGAAACTCCAACCACAAATATGAAGAAACACACACAAAAGCGAATAATGGGGTTGGGCGACCAAAGGGCGAGCACTCGAAGATAGACAACCTAACGAAGACTACGTGCTCAAATGTCACCCAACACAAGAGGACGCTAGCTCAATTGCTTTTGATGGGCAACGGATTTGCACAAGAGTTACACACTCACTCACTTTGGCGGTTCAAGCTTTGTCGCAACCTACAAGAGATGATACTTGGCACCACTTGATTCTTTTCTCTTCTCTTTTTTTTTTGCTTTTTGACGATGATTCCTTCTCTTTTGCTAGTGCCAAGCTCTCTAACGATACACACTCGCCAATACTTGAAGACAAACACTCAACACGTGCAATGCCTCGCAATATCACCGAGCTAGTCCAATAGGTCAAGTTACGCGAAAGGAAGAAGGGTTCACAACGGATTCCGATGACGGGGAAATGCCTAGTCCTTGGAGACGTCTATGCTTGACGTTGATGATGCGTGGCAGAAGCTTGTCGATGTTGTAGGCATAGCACACACCGGAAAAGGACTCAAACAACAACGGAGAATTGCCAAAACGAACCGAGGAAACAAGGGAGGAAAACTGCTTTTTTGGGTAGCCGGCCTAGGAGCCAGTTTTGGCCAGGCTGGGGGCCGGCTGGCTCTGCAGGGTGGCCGGTTTCTGGGCCGGTTCAGCCGGGCTGGAGGCCGGCCAGTCTGCAACTCGAAAATTGCTCGATTTTTGGCGGAAAAAGCGACGATAAATCCTCGATTTCGTGGGGAAATTGGCAAAATTAAGGCTAGGGAACACAAACAAGGGTGGAGGGGGACCTAAAGCAACAGATCCATGGAAAAAACTACCAAAAACGCAACGAATCGACAGATCGGCTCGAATCAAGGAAAGGCTATTTTTGGTGGAAATTTTCGAATATCTCAAAAATGAAGAAAAATTTGGTGGATTTTGGTGGAAACACAAAACAAATCCGTGTAAACCTAGAGCTCTGATACCATATGATGTGGGTTGGTCCCAATTTTCACGGATTTGTGCGGAGTGAGCGATGAACACGAAGAACACGCGATGAACACGAAGAACACAAAGAGGGGAAATCAACACACAAGGGTAAATAGCAAGTAGCAACTCGGCAAGACTCAATTGGTAACAAATCCCCGAGGGTAGCCCCCAATTCTCCTCTCCCAAGCACACCTTACTCTTAGAATTGTTTGTCCAATTGGTCAATCCAACCAACCCGATAGAATCACCGTAAGATGAAAGATCGGCAAGTAATCGCAACTACAAGCGGAGCCTTGGTATCCACGCAGGGATCTTCTCCTCAAGAGGAGGCCTTGGTTCATCTCCACATGTGGAGGTCTTGATTCATCTCCACATGTGGAGGCCTTGATTCATCTCCATAGGAGGAAGGAGACACTTTGAGAAGAAGGAGCAAGGCTCTACTTTAGTTCCCAAATCATAGTCTAACCCTAGATCTGGAGGGAAAGGTCTATTTATAGTCTAAGCCACGAAGTGGGGAAAGGTGGGGGGGTACAAGGCACATGGCCCGTCATGCACGCAGGCAGCAGGGGACCCGGTCCCTGGGCCGGTCAGGCCGGGCTGGCAGCCGAGCCGGCCAAACCGGCCTGGAAGCCGGCTGGCTCGGCAGGGTGGCCGGTTCTGGAGCCGGTTTTGGCCGGGCTGGAGGCCGGCTGCCTCTGGCTGGAGGCCGGCCTGGGAACCGGCCAGTCCGGGCTGGCAGCCGGCCAGGCAGTTTTGCCCACTTCTTCTTTTCTTGTTGACCATCTTCTTGGGTCTTCCCTGGGTCATCTTCTCCATCATCTTGCGTCGCCTCTTGGCCATCTTCATAGGGGTCTTCAGGTCCACCATAGCTGAGCACACACAAGGTATCGGAATGAAGTAGCAAACCATTCAAAGAAGTGTCGAGATCACACATAGATAGGAGTGAATTCACCTTATCATGGAGAGCTTTGACTGTTGCTCTTGTTATTGGTCCACTTGGTGGTGTGTGCCTAGGTTGCACTAGATCATTATGCCGCTCTTGTTTCAAGTCCCCAATAGACCTGACGTTCTCTTGCTTCCAGAAGCTTCTGTGGCGAATGTCTTTTCCCCAGGTGACCTGCTGGGCATTGCCAGCCAAGAGAAGCCACCCTCCTTTACTCCTTCGGATGGCCAAGAGGTGTCCAAAGGCACGCCCAGCTCTCGCGCAGTAGGGACCCAGACTATGACTCCTGCTCCTGGCCAAAGTCGCAGTGACGCGCCGGGTACCGAGGTCTCCCATGACTTGCTGGAGAGCTCGTTGATGACCGGGCAGGTTCTGAGGACGTTCACCAATTTCTCCATGGATTCTGGAGCCAGTGAAGAGATCGCCGAGTTGACGAGGATCAAGGAGTACCTTACTGCCAAGCGCTCGAAAGCTACCATTGCCCCGGGGAGTTCGTCAGAGGTGGCTCCCCAGATCATTATCAGTGGAGAGAACGCCATGGACGCCATTCTCCGTGGGATGCGTCTGTTGGAAGAGGAGTTCAGAGGTCGCGAGGCGGCCATCATGGAGGCGATCTGGAAAGCCGAAGATCTGATCCAAAGGGGAATGGGTAAACTCAACCGCCTCACGGTTCAAGTCTCCAGCCTGCGTGAGGCCCTTGAGCAGAAAGGTGCCGAGCGGAAAGCTGAGTACAACCGACGTGAGCGGGTTATGGCGGAGAAGGAACAACAATTGGCGTCCCGGGAGAGCGAGCTGGCTGAGAAGATCAAATCCTTGGAATGCCAGAAGCTGCAGCTGGAGCAGGACACGGAACGACATCTGAGAGAAACCACTGACCTCCACCAGGAGGCGCTCGAGGCCAAGGACAAGGAGATCAAGAGCCGCCAGCATAAGGAGGAGGAAAACAATCAGATAATCAAGGATATCATGAAATCCATCCACCAGGAGCAAGAGTCCGTCCGTGCTTTGCAGCAGGCCGAGAAAGATGGACGGAAGATATCTGAGCTCGGAGAGTCTATGAAGACGCGGAGTGACGAGCTTGCGAGGCTGAAAGAGAACAATCAGGAGCTAGCCCAGGCCAACTCCCAGGCGTCAACTGAACTGTCGGAGCTTCGCCGCTCCAACCAGGAAGGTCTTGCCAAGATTGCGGAGGCTTGCCAAGAAGCTACGCTCCGGGTAGAGCGGCTGAAACTAGGCACTGCACTTCCAGAGTTGGAGCCGAACTGCCAGAGCTTGCCCCTCGTCGCAGAGTTCATTGCGAAGCTTGCTGCCGATGTTCGATCCTTCAAGAACAAGATGGCCAGCCAGCTAGTTTGCGACAAGCATGAGGCGAGTAAGCTGACAGCAACTTCAGTGATGGCGGCGTTCCGGGAGGCCAACCCGGGTGCCGTCATGCCGAAATTTCGCGACATCATCCCCTTCCGAGGACTCCCGCTAGGCGGTGAACGCTCCCGCGACCGCAATTGCCACGAAGATGTTCCCGCGCCGCTAGGTTTCCTGCAAGACATTCGAGCACCTCGTGCCCCAAATGTAATAAAACTCTGAGTCAGATTTCATGCTTTGACTCCAAAACTTGGATGTACTATGCTTAAACTTGCTTTGCTACTCTACTTTGCGAGTATTTTTACTGAGCTTAGCATGTTTTTACTGTCTCCACGTCTTTGTGAGGGATCCTTCGGGATGTAAGCTTACCTGTGAGGCCCTGACCGATCAGGAATGCGCTCACAAGCCCTACCGATTCCCAGAAGGCCGCTCACTCTGTTGGCACGCACGTCCCCGGGAGGTATCAGGTCTCGCACTGCTTTTTACCCCCGGGAGAGTCGCTACCCCATGAGTGCTCGCTCGACGGTCGAGCCATGTTCCCGATTTTTTACACATGTTTTATACCCGTGAAATAGATATCTTGTCACAGAGAGGACTGGCTCAAGGAGCACTTATCTTTTATTGATCACAGGAGCTCTTGGATTGGTAATTGGATTCTTCCGGGTACATCTTGCAGTGACTCGTTTCAGCGAGCCTGGCGGGGAGGAAGATTGAGAGCTTCCTCTTCCCTGGCACATCGGTCAGCCATGTTCCACAGGTCCTCCAACGTGTCCACGGCGTGGAGGCTCAGTTTCTCGCGCATCTTCAGGTTGCGGACGTTAACGTGGAAGACAGCGATTACGGAGACTTCTTGGAGATCAGTCGGGGGAATGCGGTCAACGATGCCCCGGAACCTCCAGATATAATGACGCAGGGTCTCCCCCGTTTCTTGTTCCAGGCGATAGAGGTCGAGGACGGTCGCCGGGTACGGTGTGCAGCAGGTTCGGAGGTGCGGGCCCTCCCGACCCTCAATTTCTTCCCGGGAGCGCCGCCGGGGATTGGAGCTCTGACTAGTGCCTTCGTGGAGAGACTTCTTGGGCCTCTTGCCATGAGGATCTTCGGGACGCACTTCCTCCGGTGGCGCCGGTGCAGGGACGGTGGTGCCAGCATCGATGGTTGGTGCAAAATTCGCGGGAGCGTGGCATTGGTGAGCATAGTTCAACAGACTTTCCAAGCTAGCGTGGCATCGATGGTTGGTGAAAAGTTGTTGAATGCAGTGCGCTTTTCCGATGCGTGTAATTTGGATGCTGTGCTACGGCCATTCGTAGCATATCAATGGCACGTCTTGCTTCTATTTCTGCAGGTGAATCGCCCAATGGAATACGATCTAGTCCAACCGTGGCTGCATATACATTGTCAGCCGGGTTACTGTAATGACCCGCTGGCGTGTGAAATCTGGATTTTGGTGGTGGCATGGCTTCAATATCTCTGCCGGCTCCTTCGGGTGGTACAACTGGTGACCTGGCTTGCGCTGGAGCCGGCGGGTTAGCCACCATCGGTCCTGTAGCTTGAACTACAGGTGCTCCTCCAATCAACTGATCCTGCGGCGTCTGAAATAGATTAGCCGGGTTAATGTGACCACCACGGCCAATCAAGCTTTGTTGTCTCTGTTGCTGTTCTCTGGATCTATTTTCTAATGCTGTCGCCGCTTGCTGTAAGAACTCTTCCTGCTGATCCAACTGCCGCTGCAGCGCCACTTGCTGATCAAAACGTCGTTGTAACGATGCCATCTGCTGCTCGTAATTGACGCGAGCCGGGTCTGTTGCCCTTACTTGCGCTGCCGCCGCTGCTGGGGTTACTAGATTTGCTGTTGCCGCTGGAGCACTTGGCAGGTCACTAAGGAATCGCAGTGGGGGCGGGTTAGGCAGAGCTGATGTTCCTTGACCTGTCGCCCAATTCGCCAAGAATCCAAACATGTTTCTATGTGCCGCCATATTTTCTGACTCGGCACTAACCGAGGCACGTTCTCCATCTACCCCAACCTGCTGTTGCTCCTGGATAACTAGTTCTCTGATTGCCAAACCCGGCGCCGCTTGACCCGGCTGGGTTAATACCGCCAAAGCTGTTGTTGGGACTGATTCTGTGTTGATTGCTGGAGCGATGTAGACCGTAGCCCGGCGCACCGGACCCGGTTCCGACTCGTACTTGTGGGGACCCCGGACTAGCTGTCCGAAATACTCGATTATGCTTAACACAACGATCCCATGATCAGTCTGTCGTTGCACATAATCCGAATTGGATACCAAAGTTTACATCCATTACAATACCGAATTAAAAGTCTTACATAAATGGTCATTTAGACCAAGTCTTACATAGGTGCCTTCATGGGCCAAACCAAAATATCAGCGGAAGCTATGGCGTAGTAGACATCATATTCTAAGGACGACGACCCGACAGGCAGCTGACTTATGGAGATCCTTAGTTCGCGTAGAAGTCGCCATACTCCTGCTCGGCGTAGTGCTCCTCCTCGTAGTCTGGCTAGGACAATAGCCAGGGACGAAACCAATATGAGTACATTTGAATGTACTCGCAAGCTACCCCAACATGAGTATGCACTAGTTTTATTTTACTTTCATACTTTTATTTATTTAAAACATCTCTATATTTTTATTGAAAAAGGTAAGAAGAGTTTTATAACCACTTTTAAAGAAATCACCATTGTATTTGTTTCTCCAAAACTCCCCCTTTTTCCGACCATAGTCCATCATGGTCCACTTCCTCCAACAACCTCATACTGATCCATTGGTATAGGTGTATGGAACATTCTCCACTTCATTTTATTTTTAAAACTCAAAGTCTTTCAAAAACTTGCACATGGTCAAAGTAGGGCCTCCCAACTGTCCATATTCGAGGACTCGGCAATTCGAATAGTTTTACACTCTGCAGAGTTAGCACGCTTTCCCCACATCCATCCGGCAATTCATCGTGTCTGCCACGTCTCGTCATACAAGGTGTATGCGAAGTAAGCCGCCGACCAAGGCCTGTCCTTTGCTCATGCTAGTATAGGATCCTGCCCATATGATACTTTCCATCAACACTTAACCCAGCCCGTCGGAATCTAAGTGTGAGGACTCATAGTTTTGCCCGGCGATTTATGGTGGAACCTTCAATCCTCTCCTTATCTTTCCATAGAGTTTGAGCGAGGACCCGGGTCAGGGGTAGATCAACACACTATCCCTCATGCATAACGGAGTCATCTCCGTCGATGAGGCATCCCATACTAATATGAGCAAATTATATGACTAAGCCCTTTTCCCATATGTTGGTAAATGTGCTCGCACAAGGTATCGGCTGGTTGACGTAAGTACAAGGACACACTGTGCATTTTTCATAAACATCTCCATTCTCCCCTTCTCCATTCCAATACCGACATCTCGGCATTCCATACTCACACAAGTATTTTCAAGGAGTTTTGAATAAACCATTTTTATTTTTCCCATCCTATAATTTTGATATAACTATCTTATAGTTCTACATAGGTGGCAAAATAATTTCCATATACGTTTTGAAAAGGTTTTATAAATCTTTTCCTTAAAGGTAAATCATGATATAAAAATAGATGCATATATTTGTGGTGTAAGCTCAGAGAGTAGCTTGCCTTGCTCGGCAAATTGACCTTGGTCTTGATCTTCAGATTCAACAAACTCTCTTTCCTCGATAAATCCGACAGCATTCTCGTCTAATAAATAAACAAACAAATACAAACAATCACTAAACTACTCAAGCAACTTCACAACATTTCAATCTTAAATGCTCTAAATAGCCACTGCACATAACAAACAATACAATTTGGGTTCAATTTAATTGAATTAAACATTATTAATTTATGTCTAAATTATGGCAGAAACTTGTTGAACATGTTTAATTCCACAACTTGTGTTCTGTTGGTGACAAAAATTCAAACTAAATTTCTACAGAAAGCTACTGATGTGTACAAAACAACACCATTTGATTTGGATTAATTGGAGTTACAAACTCCCTACACAAATGTTTTAATCCAGTAACTTAATAATCAAGTTTTGGATACCAATTAAGTTTTTTATGCTAAAATTAAATCCTTTTAGGGGTAACTAAACATGACTAAATGTGATCTAGCAAAATTGGTCCTAAATCATTTGGGTTAACCATTAAACATATTTAATTTTTTTAGTGCAGAATGGTTCTCTAATTTCATCTTTAAACTAAACAATTATTTCTTCATAATTAATTCTACCAAAATTAGGGAAGATAATAGATCACAGTACCAAGCTAACAAAATTGGTTTGGAATTATTTGGCTTAACAGAGTATCAGAAACAAACAAGTTTAGATTTTAAACCTTCTATAGTATTTTTAATAATACATTTTTATTACTTATCTAAATGAAATGAAACCACTTGGGTTGGTTAAAAAATTTCATAAGCCTTCCAGAACATTTGGATTTGATTTATTTGGATCTATAAATCTCGAGATATTGATTTTCTAAGCTGATGCCAGTACTGAAATTCTAGAGGAGATTTAAATTCGAATTTATTTGTTCTCTGGATAATATTGAAAATTATGACAGGTGGGGTCTACAGGTCAGTGTCACAGTGCGCGCGAGAGAAATTAATAAAACGCTGATGGGTGGGGTCCACTTGCCAGCGGCTCTACTAAACAAAGCGGTACGCTACCGTTGGATTTAGATCCAATGGCTCGCGATCGAGTCCATCGACGACGACCCAAATCGGGCGGCGCCGTGGCTCCGGCGACGGTGCGGTGGATGATTGGCTCACCTAGGCGGCTCGGGAGGTCATGGCGATGACGCGAATCGACGGCGGCGGCGTGGGGAAGCTTGCTGGAGGACTCGAGCTTGCTGGGGAGCCTCCTAGCGTCCACGGCGAGCTCCGCTCCTTCCTCGGCCCAGCTCGAACTCCGACGAGGTCCGGCTTCTCCCCTGTACACGAAACAGAGGGAAAAGCGAGGCGTGTGAGTGCGGTATGGGTGGAGAAGAGAGTGCGGGCCATATAGGAGAGAAGGAGAGGGTGTGGCGTCGCGGCCATGGTCGACCTCGACGGCGGCAGTAGCGGCAGCGTGCACGCCCTCCTGGCGGTGCACGGGCAAACTGAGAGTGGAGAGGGAGAGTGTGGGGTGGTGTGGTGCTTCCAGAGAGGGTAGGGGTGGTTTTATAGGGCGGAGGCCGGTCCACGGTGGTCGCGGAGCACGGACGGCGTCCATGACGCTCCCGAGGAGATCTTCCTCTCGATTGCGCCGCGGTGCTGCGAGGAACGTGGTGTCGCGGTGTCTACCGGGGTCCGGGCGCGGTCTAGGAGCAGTTGGGTAGAGTTACGCGTGTCGGGGAGCAGAGGGGGGCCGAATCTTGGCCGGCGCCGTCGAGCTCTCCTCGGCGGAGCAAGGAGGGACAGGGCAGCGTAGGGGAGAGGGAAGCACTCGATGCTCTCCTCTGCGGGGCAGAGGCTGCAGAGGCGCGGTGCGAGGGCAGGCGCGAGCTGGGGGGCCTGGGGGCCTGGGCGCGTGTCGACAGCCATGGCGACACGGCGGCGGCGACAGTGAGCTAGGAGAGAGATAGGGGATGACCATTTTACGAAAAACCCCCTGCCTCTTATTTCTTCTATTTTTCTTTTATTTCCAGTAGCTTTTCTGGGATTTATTTGGGTACTTAACTTATTTAGAAAAATTCAAAAATATTTGTGAAACCTTCCCATAACATGTAGAAGCTCCACAAAATTTGGTGTTTCAAAATAAAATATTTTGAATCATTTTTGTTTATAAGGTTTAATTATGGTATTATTGGTTTATTTCAAATTGATTTTACTTTAGAATTTTGAAACAGTACAAAATATTATTTGAGAGGGATAAGTAGTAAGAATAAAATGAGAGTGGTTACCATTCCACTCCTCTGATTTTTAGAGAAGAAAATAATAGTTTGTTGTAGTTTGTCTTGTTGATTTTAACTTTGTTTGTGTTCCAAGATTTTCAATCGAGTAAGCAACACAATTTAAACATGAAAACAATCAACACAAGACAATCATGCAAAAGTTTTTGTTGGTTCACATTTTTGAATTAATAATACTGATTAATAACTTTGGGATGTTACAATCCTTCCCCCTTAAAATAAATCTCGTCCCGAGATTTTCTAGGCTTAGGTACTAAAGAGGTTTGGGAATTCGCTCCTAAGATAATCTTCGCGTTCCCAAGTTGCTTCTTCTTCAGAGTGGTTAGTCCACTGGTCTTTGTAGAACTTGATCGCGCGTCTTCGGGTAACGCGAACATCTTCTTCGAGAATCTTGAGGGCTCTCTCACGATAAGTCAGGTCTTGGTTCAGGTCGATGGAGAGGTGATCGATGTTTTTGAAAACATCAGGCTGGTCTGGAACTTCGAGACACTTCCGGAGCAAGTAAATGTGGAAGACATCATGATAATCTCCTAACTCCGGGGGCAACTCCAGCTGATAGGATACTTCTCCTCGACGAGCAATGATCTTGAAGGGTCCAATATACCTTGGCGCTAATTTTCATTTGACATGGAAACGCTGCATTCCTTTAACGGGTGTCACTCGGAGATAAACATAATCTCCGACTTTGAAGGTGAGGTCACGGCGCTTGGTGTCAGCGTAACTCTTCTGACGGGATTGGACAGTTTTTGAGGCATTCACGAATAAGCTGAACTTGCTCTTCAGCTTTACGAAGGGTATCTGCTCCAAACAATTTGCCTTCTCCGGTATCGGACCAATTCAGGGGCGTACGACACTTCTTGCCATAGAGGTCTTCAAAAGGGGCCATTTGCAGACTAGACTGATAACTGTTGTTGTACGAGAACTCTGCAAACGGAAGACAATCTTCCCACTTGGAACCATAGGATAGAACACATGCGCGAAGCATGTCCTCCAATATCTGGTTCACTCGCTTCAGTTTGGCCATCGGTCTGGG